>CAWUER010000779.1:0-115678 GCA_963921195.1 Pegoplata infirma | reverse complement strand
AGCTCGGGAAGTCTGAACTAAGATATCTGGACAATGCCTAGCCCAACAGCGTAAAATGAAAAAAAGGGGTATTTTTTTAATGGTCATAAAATCTGGGATTAAAATTTCTGGGAAAAATTTACTATCGAAAATTTTCTATTTTTCTATAGAAACATTTTTTATTTAAAATTTTGTATAGAAAAATTTATTATCGAAAATTTTGTATAGAAAAATTTACTATCGAAAATTTTCTATAGAAAATACCCGAGTAAAAATTTTAATATGGTGCCATATATAATTTAATACAATCTCATATTTGGTCATATTCAATTTGATCCGAATAATGGTGGATATATTTGCATTAAATTATATAGTATAAGATTAAATAAGACACAATTTGGTCCGAGTTTTGACCAGACATCACGATATCTAATTCATTGATTCAGGACCCAAATATATACAATATTATCTTAAATATTTTATATATAATAATGGCTTATATGATATTAAATTGGATGAAAAGAATCTCTTTTTAAATAAAAATACGTTTTTTTTTTTTCAAATATATTGCTTTTATTTCATAAGCTTGTAAAACTAAATCACAAAAATTAAACGTAGTGTGAATTGAACACATTTAAACATATAAGGAACACATAAGGAACATTAATATATTTTTAAAATTAATTAAAAATTAACATTTATATTGACGAACTCAATAAATGTTTTTGAATTAAATTATTTTTTTAAATGTAAAAGTTTTTAAATTTTTTTTAACTTAATTTCTCTTAAATTAAATTTTTTGTTTTTAAATGATTTTTAATTTTAACATTTTTAATGTGCAACATTTAATATGTAAATTTGTACTTTCAGTAAAAAATGTTGCTCAATGGCAAAACGAAATAAACATGTAAACAAAATTTTTTTTTAAATTGAACTTGTAAATGTTTTTTTTTCTTGAAGTGGTTAAGTACGTTTAATACGTTTGACTCCTCCTGCGCGCAACACAGCCAATGGATTTTCTTCTTCGTCTTCGTCATCTTCTGAATCAAATTCATCTTTTTGTTTTCTGTGATTGCGCTTAATTTCGCCTATGCGTTGAGACATCGAACGCTCAATTTCTGAAGCCGTTTGTTTCGTCCAACATCTTACTATTGCCGCTTGGATTGAAAATTCTAAATAAAAAAAAACATCATTACTAATAGAAAACGAGTAATAGGAAAAAGAGTCAACGTGAGTGAAGCTTTGTGTAATTAATTTTCTCTTCGTATATCCTTTCGTCTCAAAAAATTTTGTAAAATTTAACTAAACTTTAAATTTTGCTTAAAATTTTGTTAGATTTTTAAAATTTAAAATTTTTTTGTATAAAAGTTTCCGTGAGTAAAAGTCAACGTGAGTGAAGCTTGTGTTTGTCAATTATTTTGCATGTTTCCTTTTGTCTCAAAAAAAATATTGTGAAATTTGGCTAAACTTTAAATTTTGCTAAAAAAATTTTTTGTAAAATTTGGCTAAACTTTAAATTTAGCTAAAAAAAATTTGTAACATTTGGTTAACCTGTAAATTTGCTAACAATTTTGTTGTCTCAAATTTACTCACGTAATTGTGTGGAAAAAAATATGTTTAGGTGTACGTCATTGGAAAATTCACGTCGTGAGTGTGAGTCAAAAGTCACTCACGCGCCCATCTCTAATAGGAATATTTTTATTAATATGTCGTAACATTACCTACTACAGCTTTCAAGTTCAGTTGAATAACTGGTTCACTTTGACGTTTTTTTCCTTGAGCTCTTGGTGGGAGTCCTGTTAAAGTGGATCTCAATAGGAACTCTTTTTTAAATATTCCCTCCAAAAGCTTACGAGCCACATGTGTAGATTTGTGTGATGTTCCAAGCGCCATATCGTGAATGTTTTCGCGACAAAATATTCCATTACCAATATCAATCATCTATAAAGCACGTGATCAAAAATTTTTAGGTTAGGGGTTGTTAAGTTAAAAGAATTTACTTACATTTTCATCAAAATTACTCCCGTAAAGTTGCTCACATTCCATTTCCCGTTCTTCATTAAATTGTGGCTGTTGCTGTTGCTCATCGAATTCTTCTTCATTAGTATCAATTTCATTTTTTGCGTGCTGAGGTGAAGTGGATGGCATTTCATTAGACGACTTTATTGCTTTTATCTTTTTCTGAAGTTTTGGAACTAGTGCGTCCTTAAAAAATGGATTAAAAAAATTTAAAAAGTAAAAAAAATATATACACTTTTTTTAATTAGATGTACTAATTTGTTGAACAAATCTGCAAACTCAACATAACCTTATTTTTTTTTTTTGAATACTTACATTGTTATTCGATGTCACATTTCTTGGCTTTAAAATGGATTTCACTTGCTTGGACAATACGACGCTTGTTTTATTTTTTTTATTTTCTAAAAAAAATATTTCTTATATAAATTTTTGTTATTAAATTAATTAAAAAAGAAGTATCTTACCTTTAGGCATTTTTCAAAATTAAACTTTATCGAACGATGGCACTTGCAAGAATGAAATTAAAAAATGGAGCTAAATTTTAAATGGCGGCATTTCTACTTTTTATAAGCCATTCACCGTAAAATGATAATTTTTCATTATATTATTACATCCATGTAAATGGGCCTTCACAATACAGCAGCAAGCAGCAGACAGCAAAATTCCCTATGTTTGCTGTATGAAAAAATTTGCTGTCTGCTGCTGTATTGTGAAGAAACACTACGTGTCAGCAAACAGCAAAATTTCGCCGTTTATTTTATATACTCGACCAAGTTTAAATACGTGCAAGTATTTCAACTAGTTTAAGTATTTAACTTCTTTAAAAAATTTAAATGCGAAATTGAACGAAACTAATACACCGTCATAAAACTGGTAACAAAAGCATAAAAAAATCTGTAAAAAATGCAATTTCTTTTTTTTACAATGTGAGACCGACTACTTATAAGACATTCTAGCGATGTCCGTCTGTCCGTCCGTCTGTGGAAGACACGATACACTCCAAAATAAAAAAGATAGACTCCTTAAGTTTGGTGCGAATATTCCTTATGGTATTGGGCTTGTTAAGTTTAAACATGAGCAAAATCGGATCAGGGAGAAAAAAGTTCTCCCTTTAAGAATTTAAACAACTTCTGAAAAAACGCCATCTTTTGCTTAGCAACGAAACATTTTTATGTCAGAAAAAGTTTAAAGTCCTGCAGTTGGATCCAGAAAGGTTGTCTCCCAATGACGAAATCCCCCCCCCCCCAAAAAAAAATACGCCCCTGTTATTTTTAACGTGTTGGAGGGTATAAAAGATTCGGCACAGCCGAATTTAACACTCTCACTTGTTTGAGTTAGAAAGTTACATTTTTTTTATAGATATACCACTAGCATCCAACTAAGCAACCCCATTGATTTTAAAGGAAAAGACATAAGCTTTCTTGTAAGTCACAAAAAAAGGGTCCGATTTGAGAAAAAAGTCAAAAAAGTTTTGGATTTAAAAAAAAGAAATAAAAAAAAACTTTTTTTTATATTTTTTTTCAAAAGATTGAAAAAATATCTATCTAACACACTTTAGACAAATTTTGTTAAGAACAATAGGTAATAATTTACATGGGTGCGAAAAACACATATTTGGCCAAAATATCAAATTTCGATCCACTCTAACTTAGAATCTTTTCTCGATCTTGGTGAAAAATTGTGTCCAAACTAATATCCACCAGGGGGTTAATTATGTAACTTAATAATCGTCATCGTTAGCTCATTATTCTATTACCATAAAATGACACTATGTGGTAATGGAATAACGATGGAAACGATACGATTGACGACTATCAAGCTACATAATTACCCCCCAGGACTAAGGTTAGGTGCAAATTTCATTCCGATCGGAATACATCGGTTTTAAAATGTGTGTCACTTGAGGCGAAACCCCCCATATATTTATACTTTATGCGGTGTCCTAGACCGATATTTCGATGCTTTACATACGAAATGACTAACAATAAGTGAGTATACCCCCCATAAGATATACAAATTGACAAAGACTCTCGATAAATGTGTACAAATCAATTTATTATAATAAGTAGTTATACTAAATTACAAAAAAGAACTGCTACAAAATTAATTTTTAAGGGATTGCTTTATATCAGTATAAATGATCCGATTTGGCTAAAGTCCAATTTAAGGGACACACAAAATTTATAAAAACAAGTGAGAGTGTCAAATTCGGCTGTGCCGAACCTTTTATACCCTCCAACACGTTAAAAAAACAGGGGCGTCTTTTTTTTGGTGGAGGGAGTTTTCGGTGGTGTGAGACAACCTTCCTGTATCCACTGTACTTTGAATTTCTTCTGACATAAAAAATGTTTCGTTTGCTAAGCAAAAGTACAAAAAATCTATAAAAAATTACGTTTTTTCAGAGGTTGGTTTAGTTCTTAAAGGGGGAACTTTTTCTCCCGTGGTCAGATTTTGCCCATCTCCGAACTTAACCAGCCTATGAGCCTAGCTCTTTTATTTTGGACTGTATCGTGTCCTCCACAGACGGACGGACATCGCTAGAAAGTCTAAGAATCGATTACTGATCAATAATATATATACATTATGGGGTCCCCGACCGATATTTCGATGCGTTACACACGGAATGACAAAGTGAGTATACCCCCATACTGTGGTTGGAGGGTTTAAAAAAGTAGAGAATATTTTTTGTAAAAAAAACCCGAAATTAAAATTTAAGGGGAGCTGACACATAAAATTTAAAATTTTTCAACACATCAAAACTTAAACGCATAATCCTGCAACCCAATAAGAAAATATGCAAAATTGCAGTTTATGGGGAACACGGAAATCGAAAAAACTATAAACGCCATTAGCCCTAGAATTAAAAAAAAAAAAAAAACAAAATTATTGATTAGTGGCGCCGGGTTATTTTTTTGGGGTCCTTTTTAATAGCGACATTCAGGGACATTTTTAATTTTTTTTTTGTTTTAAAATTTATTTCTGCGTAACCGGCCTTTGGCCGGGCTTAGGGATTACAAACTCCGTAAATTAATTAAGTGGCTTCGCTAAAAGAAGTTTTTTTTTGTATCAAGCCTTTTGCCCGGTTAAAATCAGTGCTAAATTTGCTAATTTATGGGGGATTCAGAAGTGATTCGCGAGTCCGGAGCCACTAATAATTAATTTCGTTTTTTTTTTTGTTTTTTAATTCTTAATCGGATGGCGTTTTTTGTTTTTTTTTAATTTCCGTGTGCCATATAAACTGCAATTCAGCCAAAAATATTTTGCGAAATGGGTGGGGGATGTGTATGGGTGGAGTTCCCTTCCGAAGGCCGGCTACTCATAAAAACTTTTTCTGTTTGTTTGATTATAATCAATTATCCAAAGGGTGTCCAAGAGCTTCCAGCCTCCAAAAAAGGAATTCACTAATTTGCAAGCCCGCGGGAACTTATTTCCAGAGGGTTCATCCACTTTCCCGCGTGATACGTCTTCTTTAATAGTCTTTGCAATTATCTTTAAATTAATTACCCACGCACATGTGTCAGAAACGCTTGGAGTCAAAGGGAATTTGTTTTTTTTTATTCTAATTTGTTTGTGTTCCGTAAACTCCACTTTTGCTTCCGATCTTGTCATTTTATAAACTTTTCTCGCCTATTACCAGTATAAACTAAACAGGAAACTTTTGTCCACTTGGTGAATGCTGGGAAAACGTAGATATAGCGCGTTGTCAATATTTACAAAAGCGATTTAACATGTAAAGATCAAAGCAATAATATGCGTATTTTAAAATGTTATTAACAATTTGTTTACCACAATGGAAGTGGCCCGAATACTTTAAATAAAGTAAACAATAATATTTTCTTCTTTTCTGAATTAGCAGTCACCATGAACTAATAGCTTTAAATTTTTTTACTACATATGTCAACAAAGCGGTTTACATAGTCAGGAAACAGGGTTAAACATATTACTGTTTATTTACAATGCAGCAGCAAGCAGCAAAAATACAAAATACTGTAATTGTAAATAAAAGTTAATGTCGTATTTTTGGTTTCTTAATATTAAACGCAAACTTGACTTTTAATTTAAAACAGATTATTTAATCTGAATCTTTTACAAATCACAGTATTTTACAAATCAAGCTGTGATCACGTAAAACGATAGTTGACTATCGTCGATTTTTAGAGTCTTGCTCCGTAATTTAACAAAATGTTTCCATGTTTTTTAATGTTTCTGGGTGAGATAGCACTTGTAAATAATATAATAAAGAAAGACTTAAAAATTTCCCTTCAGAAGGATATTGTTGGCTTTGTCGGCAAATCTGTTAAGTCCTTTTTTAATTTTTAATTTTAGGAGGGACAAAAAGCTTTCAAACTTTTTTTAGGTTGACTTTTTTGAGATTTATAAACATAGTTTTCGTCTTTAGTTCATCTGAATCAAATTTTTATTTATTATTATTTTTTTAAGATTTATTTTGAGTTACACAATACATACTACATTAAAATCGCAATGTTTATAAAAATGGACTTGACAGATTTGCCGACAAAGCCAACGATATGTATTTTTTTATCGTTTATCGATCGTCAATGGTTTGACGTGCTTAGCCCCCAGTGTTTTTTTTTCAGCTGTACCAAATCTTTTATACCTTTCAAAATGTAAAAAAGTAGCCAGGGCCTTCTATTGGTAAGGGTACGGGTTCCGCGGAAGACAACTTCCTGTATTAAAACATATATCTTAAAAGTTCTCTCGAAAAAATTGTAAAAAAACACTTATGCAGTTTTTCCTTTTTGCCACAGAAATATACAAAAAACATGTAAATAAATTGTTTTAAAGGAGTAATTTTAGATTTTCAAGGGAGAATTGAAAAATATACTAAAAAAAATACAAATGCGTTTTTAAAATAACTTATGTTTCTGTTTCCCGACTATTTTATGTATGCACCACAGTACATGAGTAGTAGGTTCACAGAGGTGCATTTGATGTGTGTAAGTATTAGTGACAGCACACGGTGTAACTTTTGACGTTTCATACAAAACGTAAACAAACAACATAAATACATACACAAAAGCTCACACGTACAGTCACACATACACTAGGCAGCGATGATAATTCTGTACTAAACACCATACCACCATATTGGAAAGTACTAAATTAGCACCATTGTTTGCATACTAGTCTGTACTGTGGTATGCACTGCAATTAAAGAGTAATTCACTATTAACTGGCAACAGTTGAGTTTAAATACATACATACAACATATCTTTTAATTATTATCTGGCGCAATATAAAATATAAACATTACTATAAAATATGTCTAATCCTAGTAAGAAATATAAAAAATATAAGGACAATTCTAACGAATTGGTAAGATTTGAGATATTTTTTGGTTTTATTTTCTATTTATGTATGTAATTTGTATTTTTTTAAAAAAGGTCCCATGGAGAACAATTAGTAGATGGCAAAAACGAAAAATAGAGGAACAACATTTGGATAAAAGTCAAGGGAATGAGGAACAACATTTGGACGAAAGCCAAGAGGATGAGGAAAACATATCTGAAGAAATCCCAACCTGCAGCAGAACGTTGGAAGGAATTTCTAAGGGAAAATATAAAAATTGGTTACAAAATTCATCGTTACCGGTTAGAAAAAAATTATTTAAATATTAAAAATTGGATAATTATTTCCAATGTCTTTATTTAGATACCAGAAACGACTCAACGTCGTTGGAACAATAATGGTTCCTGTGTTATTAATATGCAAAGAGAGGAGGAACAAGTGTCTTCTCTTAGTGGTAGAGCTAGTCCAATTAGCGGCGACAACGTGGCATGTGAGGAGGAAGTATATTTTGTTGATGGAAATAGTAGTCCAATTAGAAATAGTTCATTAAGTGAAGATGATTTAATAGACTCGGATGTAAATTATTATAATTGGGAGTCGTCAAGTGAAGAAAACGTAACATCAGATAATATTTCAGTATTTTCGGAGAAGCCTCAAATGATGCTATACAATGATTCTAATATAAGTTTGGACCAAGCTGTTTTCAACATTTTAGACATCTGGGTTAAACAAAATTTAACAAAAACTACATTGAAATTGTAACTGAATCTTTTAAATAACTTGTTACCAAAGAATAATTGCTTGCCCAAAAGTTGCTTTAAATTTTTTAAATACGTGGAGAACCAAGTACCACCCTGTTCAATAATAAAACATTATTACTGCAGAAAATGTTTAATATACATTTCATCTTCTATAACAGAAACTTGTATCGATTGTGGAGAAAATGATATTTCATACTTTTTTGAATTGGATTTTATTCAACAACTAAAACGTATTCTTGAGACATCAGATATAGCTAAAATAATTAAACGTGTGCGAAATTCAAATTATATCTCGGATATTACTGATGGCAGTGAATACAAAAGGGTAAATAATGGGCGACAAGACCATGATCTAACTTTAATTTTATACACTGATGGAATTTCTCTATCAAAAAGCTCAAAAACCCATTGTTGGCCGCTTATGTTCACGATAGCTGAACTACCACCGGAAATAAGAAATTCTATCATAATAACAGCTGGTCTTTGGTTTGATACATCTCTTAAACCCATTATGAATTTGTTTCTCCAACCATTTTGTGTCAAAATAAAAAACTGTTTTAATGGCATTCAATGGATTGACCCAACAACTGGAAATACTATAACGTCTGTTATTAGATCGCCTTTATTTATTGCTGATGCCCCTGCTAGAGCACAGATACTGAATATGCTGAATTTCAATGGAAAACTAGGATGTAATCTTTGCGAAATTCTTACAAAACAGTGCGATCATCCTGTAGGAGGACGAGTTGTAAGAATATACCCATATAAAAAAAAAATGGTATTAAGAAATGGTGTTGATATGGAAAATCAAGCTGAAAGAGTTTATGATAAAGGTTTAGTTCATATAAAGGGAGTGAAGGGCTACGCAATAGTCTCTTGTTTGCCTCTGATTGATCTTGGAACTTGCGTCGTTCCAGAATATATGCACAGTGTTTTATTGGGTGTTGTTAAACAATTTATTAGAATGTGGCTTTGTAAAAGGGGGCCGTGGAAAATAAAAAAACATATTGGGAAAATAGACGCCTTTTTGAAGAGCATAAAGCCTCTGCAGTCGTTTTGTCGAATGCCTCGAAGTCTTTTAGATTTTAAATCGTATAAAGCTTCCGAATTTTATAATTGGCTAATTTTTTATTCATTATCAACACTTAAAAACTTTCTACCGGACATTTATTTTCAACATTGGATACTTTTGGTAACGTCAATCTTTAATTTGCTAAAAGACAAAATAAAGCCAGAACATATTAACGAATCAAATGATTTACTTCATTTATTTGTTAAACAAGTCAAATCACTATACGGAGAACGTGAAATGTCTTACAATATCCACCAACTGCTGCACTTAAGTTTATGTGTAGAGCGATGGGGACCACTATGGACAACTTCTGCCTTTTCATTTGAGTCTCATAATGGATTTTTAGCGAAAATGGTTCATGGAACTAACAATATGGGCCAAGAAATAATGAACAATTTAAAAATCGCAGAAGGTTGTAACATAATAAAGAATAGATTAAAAATCAATGTCCAAAATATTTCGGAAAAGAGAGAGCAATTTCATTTTGAACTACTTGGAAAAACAGCTGTCTACGAACACAATAGTCCTTTATTATTATCAGTTGGCTTGGATATAAAAATAGTGAACTTTTATTTAAGAGTCAATATAAACAATGAAGTTTATACATCAATTTTTTATAAAACAACTAAAACAAACAACTATACAGTACAGGTGAATCTTAAAGATCATTCAGTTATTTATGGAACTGTCGAAATTTTTTTTGTAGCCAATAATCAATTACATTTTATTCTTAAAGGCTTTGATATTAATCCATCTATTGTATTTAAACACAACGAAACTGAAACAATTGTAAAACATATAATACCAATTTTTGATACAAACAACTTCAAAATTATAAAAACTGGAGACATAAACAGCATTTCTCATGTACTAAGAGTAGGAAAATACATTTGTAAAACACCAAATTCATTAAAGTCGGTGTTGTAAAATAAAATAAAAATTTTAGATCTAATTGGTTTTTTATTTTGATAGAACTAATTTTAAATCTATGATTTTATAAAAAAATATTTTTGATATAATGACATCTAAAATTATTACCAAAAACATATAGGTAGGACTTTATATTATTTTATATGGTAATATATTTGTTTGTATCTTAAATGTCGTGAAAAAATTTTTGATATGAACCAACATACATTTATATATGTCTTAGCTTTGTGCCACATATTGTTATATATGCATGCAGATAAAATATGCCCATCCAGATACAAACATATACCTGATATCTTATTAAATGTGAGATAAGATAACAAAATACTGCATTATATATAGTGTCGTATAAAAATATTAAAAAATTACCTTATTATATATGAACTTATCATGCATCGTTTTAAAGCATATATCTACAGATATGACCATATGAATTTATATTACATTATATGTAATTATTTTTACTCGGGTAACTATCGAAAATTTTCTGTAGAAAAATTTACTTTCGAAAATTTCTATAGAAAAAACTACATTCCAAAATTTTCTATAGAAAAATTTAAATTCGAAAAATATTTTCTATAGAAAATTTTTCTATAGAAAATTTTCGATATTAAATTTTTGTAAAGAAAACTTTCGATTGTAAATTTTTCTATAGAAAATTGTCGATAGTAAATTTTCGATATTAAATTTTTCTATAGAAAATTTTCGATAGTAAATTTTTCTATAGAAAATTTTCGATAGTAAATTTTTCTATAGAAAATTTTCGATAGTAAATTTTTCTATAGAAAATTTTCTATAGTAAATTTTTCTATAGAAAATTTTCGATAGTAAATTTTTATATAGAAAATTCTGGATAGTAAATTTTTCTCCAGAAAATTTTCGATAATAAATTTTTTTATAGAAAATTTTCGATACTAAATTTTTTTATAGAAAATTTTCGATAGTAAATTTTTCTATAGAAAATTACGATAGTAAATTTTTCTATAGAAAATTTTCGATAATTAATTTTTCTATAGAAAATTTTCGATAGCAAATTTTTCTATGGAAAATTTGCGATAGTAAATTTATCGATAGTAAATTTTTCTATATAGAAAACTCTAGAAAATTTTCGATAATAAATTTTTTTATAGAAAATTTTCGATAGTAAATTTTTCTATAGAAAATTTTCGATAGTTAATTTTTCGATAGTAAATTATTCTATAGAAAATTTTCGATAGCAAAAAAATTTTCGGTAGTAAACTTTTCTATAGAAAATTTTCGATAGTAAATTTGTTTATTGAAAATTTTCGATAGTAAATTTTTCTATAAAAAAATTTTCGATAATAAATTTTTTTATAGAAAATTTTCGATAGTAAATTTTTCTATAGAAAATTTTCGATACTAAATTTTTCTATAGAAAATTTTCGATACTAAATTTTTCTATAGAAAATTTTCGATCGTAAATTTTTCTATAGAAAATTTTCGATAGTAAATTTATCTATAGAAAATTTTCGATAGTAAATTTTTCTATAGAAAATTTTCGATAGTAAATTTTTCTATAGAAAATTTTCAATAGTAAATTTTTCTATAGAAAATTTTCGATAGTAAATTTTTCTATAGAAAATTTTCGATAGTAAATTTTTCTATAGAAAATTTTCGATAATAAATTTTTCTATAGAAAATTTTCGATAGTAAATTTTTCTATAGAAAATTTTCGATAGTAAATTTTTCTATAGAAAATTTTCGATAGTAAATTTTTCTATAGAAAATTTTTGATAGTAGTATTTTTCTATAGAAAATTTTTGATAGTAGTATTTTTCTATAGAAAATTTTCGATAGTAGCATTTTTCTATAGAAAATTTTGATTTTTCTATTGAAAATTTTCGATAGTAAATTTTTCTATAAAAAAATTTTCGATAATAAATTTTTTTATAGAAAATTTTCGATAGTAAATTTTTCTATAGAAAATTTTCGATTATAAATTTTTCTATAGAAAATTTTCGATAGTAAATTTTTCTATAAAAAATTTTCGATAGTAAATTTTTCTATAGAAAATTTTAGATAGTAAATTTTTCTATAGAAAAGTTTTGATAGAAAATTTTTCTATAGAAAATTTTCGATAGTAAATTTTTCTATAGAAAATTTTGAAAGTAAATTTTGATAGTAAATTTTTCTATAGAAAATTTTCGATAGTAAATTTTTCTATAGAAAATTTTGATAGTAAATTTTTCTATAGAAAATTTTGATAGTAAATTTTTCTATAGAAATTTTTCGATAGTAAATTTTTCTATAGAAAATTTTCGATAGTAAATTTTTCTATAGAAAGTTTTCGATAGTAAATTTTTCTATCGAAAATTTTCGATTCTAAATTTTTCTATAGAAAATCTTCGATTGTAAATTTTTCTATAGAAAATTTTCGATTGTAAATTTTTCTTTAGAAAATTTTCGATTGTAAATTTTTCTATAGAAAATTTTCGATAGTAAATTTAAGTATTTATTTTTTGTTTGAGCTAATCAGGCCTAACTTCATTAATGTCAAATAAAACAAAGTTTTATTACATGTTTCCCCGACGTTTCGTAACTTTTTTGGTTACTTTCTCAAGGGTCGTCTATTTAAATAAATGAAAAAACATAACATTAACACACAATTATTTCAACAATATAAACTTAAAGAACTTACAATATGAATTTTTTATATTTCACATTAAAACAATTTAGATATTAATTACAGTAAACATAAAAACACAAAATTGTATAATTACGGACATAACACACAAATTTGTATAATTACACAAACTTAAAATTAATATCACAGAGTTGTTGATCACAGTATTGCTAATCTATAACTGGTACTAATGTTTTGAGTATCCTCTTTGTGGTTCATGGTTTTCTTAATGTTCGTTTGAATTCGTAAACTTTCTATCGTGTACCTTTTTTTCTCAATTCTTTCTGTATCCAATATTCTCGTTTTGTCAAAGTTTATTTTGTGTCCAGTTGATATTGCATGTTGAGATAAAGCAGTACTTTCTCTCTCTTTTTATAATGTCCATTTTATGCTCACCTAGTCTCTTTTCTAAAGTTCTTTTTGTTGTTCCTATATATACTAAATCACAGCTGTTGTTTTTATCCCCCCCACACTTAACTTCATACACCACATTACTTTGTTTTAATTTTTCTATTGGTGTTTTTACTTTCGAAAAAATTGTGTTTAATGTATTGTGTGGCTTGTAGGCAAAATTGATGTTATTTGTTTCCATTGTTGTTCGTATGTTTTTATTATCTGTTAATCCTGGTATAAATCGTACACTGTAATATTTTTTTGTGTCTTTTTCTTCATTAATATTAGGTTGAGTGTTTGAAGTAAGATTTAATCGTTGTATTGTTTCTTCTAAAATAGTATCTATTAATTTTCTCGGAAAGCTGTTGTTTGTAAGAATTTTTGTAATTTTTTGTATGTTGTTAGTGTGATATTTATTATCGCTTATATTAAGAACTCTATGGATAAGGTTTTTCGCTGTATTAATTATCTGATTTTTTGGTTGAGTTGCATTATAATTAATTATTCTTCCGGAAGATGTTTCTTTGGTGTACCAATCAAAAGAAATATTGTCGTTAATTCTTCGAAGTTTCATGTCCAAGTATGCGATTTCCTTATTTGTTTCAATTTCAATGGTAAATTGAATTTTTGGATGCTGGATATTAAAGATTTTTAAGATTTCATCTTTATCGTCTAGTTTAACTACAGCTAAAATATCATCTACATACTTCGATATGTATTTGATTTGTATGTTTTTATTATTCAATTCTTTCAGTGCATCGTCAAGTATGTTGTCCAAAACAATATCTGCTATAGTTGGGGTTTGTTTATTGAAAATTTTCGATAGTAAATTTTTCTATAAAAAATTTTCGATAATAAATTTTTTTATAGAAAATTTTCGATAGTAAATTTTTCTATAGAAAATTTTCGATAGTAAATTTTTCTATAGAAACTTTTCGATAGTAAATTTTTCTATAGAAACTTTTCGTTGTAAATTTTTTAATAGAAAATTTTCGATAATAAATTTTTCTATAGAAAATTTTCGATAATAAATTTTTCTATAAAAAATTTTCAATAGTAAATTTTCTATAGAAAAATTTTTTCTATAGAAATTTTCGATAGTAAATTTTTCTATAGAAAATTTTGATAATAAATTTTTCTATAGAAAATTTTCGATAGCATATTTTTCTACAGAAAATTTACTTCTATAGAAAAATTTACTATAGAAAATTTTCGATAGTAAATTTTTCTATAGAAAATTTTCGATAGTAAATTTTTCTATAGAAAATTTTTGATAGTAAATTTTTCTATAGAAAATTTTCGATAGTAAATTTTTCTATAGATAGTGAAATTTACTATTGAAAATTTTCGATAGTAAATTTTTCTATAGAAAATTTTGGATAGTAAATTTTTCTTTAGAAAATTTTCGATAGTAAATGTTTCTATAGAAAATTTTCGATAGTAAATTTTTCTATAGAAACTTTTCGATTGTAAATTTTTCTATAGAAAATTTTCGAAAGTAAATTTTTCTATAGAAAATTTTCGAAAGTAAATTTTTCTATAGAAAATTTTTGATAGTAAATTTTTCTATAGAAAATTTTCGATAGTAAATTTTTCTATAGAAAATTTTCGATAGTAAATTTTTCTATAGAAAATTTTAGATAGTAAATTTTTCTAAAGAAAATTTTCGATAGTAAATTTTTCTATAGAAAATTTTCGATAGTAAATTTTTCTATAGAAAATTTTCGATAGTAAATTTTTCTATAGAAAATTTTCGATAGTAAATTTTTCTATAGAAACTTTTCCATAGTAAATTTTTCTATAGAAACTTTTCCATAGTAAATTTTTCAATAGAAAATTTTGGATTGTAAATTTTTCAATAGAAAATTTTCGATAGTAAATTTTTCGATACTTAATTTTTCTATAGAAAATTTTCGATAGTAAATCTTTTTATAGAAAATTTTCGATAGTAAATTTTTCTAAAGAAAATTTTCGATAATAAATTTTTCTATAGAATATTTTCGGTAGTAAATATTTCTATAGAAAATTTTTGATAATTAATATTTCTATAGAAAATTTTCGATAGCAAATTTTTCTATAGAAAATTTTCGATAGTAAATTTTTCTATAGAAAATTTTCGATTGTAAATGTTTCTATAGAAAATTTTTGATAGTAAATTTTTCTATAGAAACTTTTCCATAGAAAATTTTTCTATAGAAAATTTTACTATAGTAAATTTTTCAATAGAAAATTTTCGATAAAAAATTTTTCTATAGAAAAATTTTTCTATAGAAAATTTTCGATAGTAAATTTTTCTATAGAAAATTTTCGATAATAAATTTTTCTATAGAAAATTTTCGATAGTAAATTTTTCTATACCAAATTTCAAATTTATCTGTAAAAAATTTTCGATACTAAATTTTTCTATAGAAAATTTTCGATTATAAATTTTTTATAGAATATTTTTGATAGTAAATTTTTCTATAGAAAATTTCCGATTGTAAATTTTTCTATAGAAAATTTTCGATAGTAAATTTTTTTTAGAGAATATTTTTGATAGTAAATTTTTATATAGAAAATTTTCGATAGTAAATTTTTCTATAGAACATTTTCGATAGTAAATTTTTCTATAGAAAATTTTCGATAGTAAATTTTTCTATAGAAAATTTCCGATAATAAATTTTCGATAGTAAATTTTTCTATAGAAAATGTTCAATAGAAAATTTTTCTATAGAAAATTTTCGATAGTAAATTTTTCTATAGAAAATTTTCAATATTAAATTTTTTTTAGAAAATTTTCGATAGTAAATGTTTCTATAGAAAATTTTCGATAGTTAATTTTTCTGTAGAAAATTTTCGATAGTAAATTTTTCTATAGAAACTTTACCATAGTAAATTTTTCTATAGAAAATTTTCGATAGTAAATTTTTCTATAGAAACTTTTCGATAGTAAATTTTTCTATAGAAACTTTTCGTTGTAAATTTTTTAATAGAAAATTTTCGATAATAAATTTTTCTATAGAAAATTTTCGATAATAAATTTTTCTATAGAAAATTTTCGATGATAAATTTTTCTATAAAAAATTTTCAATAGTAAATTTTCTATAGAAAAATTTTTCTATAGAAATTTTCGATAGTAAATTTTTCTATAGAAAATTTTGATAATAAATTTTTCTATAGAAAATTTTCGATAGCATATTTTTCTATAGAAAATTTACTTCTATAGAAAAATTTTCGATAGTAAATTTTTCTATAGAAAATTTTCGATAGTAAATTTTTCTATAGAAAATTTTTGATAGTAAATTTTTCTATAGAAAATTTTCGATAGTAAATTTTTCTATAGAAAATTTTCGATAGTAAATTTTTCTATAGAAAATTTTCGATAATAAATTATTCTATAGAAAATTTTCGATAATAAATTTTTCTATAGAAAATTTTCGATAGTAAATTTTCGATAGTAAATTTTTCTATAGAAAATGTTCGATAGAAAATTTTTCTATAGAAAATTTTCGATAGTGAAATTTACTATTGAAAATTTTCGATAGTAAATTTTTCTATAGAAAATTTTCGATAGTAAATTTTTCTTTAGAAAATTTTCGATAGTAAATGTTTCTATAGAAAATTTTCGATAGTAAATTTTTCTATAGAAACTTTTCGATTGTAAATTTTTCTATAGAAAATTTTCGAAAGTAAATTTTTCTATAGAAAATTTTTGATAGTAAATTTTTCTATAGAAAATTTTCGATAGTAAATTTTTCTATAAAAAATTTTTGATAATAAATTTTTCTATAGAAAATTTTCGATAGTAAATTTTTCTATAGAAACTTTTCCATAGTAAATTTTTCAATAGAAAATTTTCGATAGTAAATTTTTCAAAAGAAAATTTTCGATAGTAAATTTTTCTATAGAAAATTTTCGATAGTAAATTTTTCTATAGAAAATTTTCAATAGTAAATTTTTCTATAGAAAATTTTTGATAGTAAATTTTTCTATAGAAAATTTTCGGGTAGTAAATTTTTCTATAGAAAATTTTCGGGTAGTAAATTTTTCTATAGAAAATTTTCGGGTAGTAAATTTTTCTATAGAAAATTTTCGATAATAAATGTTTCTATAGAAAATTTTCGATAATAAATTTTTCTATAGAAAATTTTTGATAATAAATTTTTCTATAGAAAATTTTCGATAGTAAATTTTTCTATAGAAAATTTTCGATAGTAAATTTTTCTACAGAAAACGTTCAATAGAAAATTTTTCTATAGAAAATTTTCGATAGTAAATTTTTCTATAGAAAATTTTCAATAGTAAATTTTCTATAGAAAATTTTCGATAGTAAATTTTTCTATAGAAACTTTTCCATAGTAAATTTTTCTATAGAAAATTTTTGATACTAAATTTTTCTATAAAAACTTTTCGATAGTAAATTTTTTTATAGAAAATTTTCGATAGTAAATTTTTCTATAGAAAATTTTCGATAGTAAATTTTTCTATAGAAAATTTTTGATAGTAAATTTTTCTATAGAAAATTTTCGATAGTAAATTTTTCTATAGAAAATTTTCGATAGTAAATTTTTCTATAGAAAATTTTCGATAGAAAATTTTTCTATAGAAAATTTTCGATAGAAAATTTTCAATTGTAAATTTTTCTATAGAAAATTTTCGATAGTAAATTTTTCTATAGAAAATTTTTAATAGTAAATTTTTCTATAGAAAATTTTCGGGTAGTAAATTTTTCTATAGAAAATTTTCGATAGTAAATGTTTCTATAGAAAATTTTCGATAATAAATTTTTCTATAGAAAATTTTTGATAATAAATTTTTCTATAGAAAATTTTCGATAGTAAATTTTTCTATAGAAACTTTTCCATAGTAAATTTTTCAATAGAAAATTTTCGATTGTAAATTTTTCAATAGAAAATTTTCGATAGTAAATTTTTCTATAGAAACTTTTCGATAGTAAATTTTTCTATAGAAAATTTTCGATAGTAAATTTTTCTATAGAAAATTTTCGATAGTAAATTTTTCTATAGAAAATTTTCGATAGTAAATTTTTCTATAGAAAATTTTCGATAGTAAATTTTTCTATAGA
This sequence comes from Pegoplata infirma, assembly GCA_963921195.1. Lineage (NCBI taxonomy): Eukaryota > Metazoa > Arthropoda > Insecta > Diptera > Anthomyiidae > Pegoplata > Pegoplata infirma. The sequence continues at coordinate 97,505 of CAWUER010000779.1, read as the reverse complement.
CAATTTTCGATAGCAAATTTTTCTATAGAAAATTTTCGATAGTAAATTTTTCTATAGAAAATTTTCCATAGAAAATTTTTCTATAGAAACTTTTCCATAGTAAATTTTTCTATAGAAAATTTTCGATACTAAATTTTTCTATAGAAAATTTTCGAAAGTAAATTTTTCTATTGAAAATTTTTGATAGTAAATTTTTCTATAGAAAATTTTCGATAGTAAATTTTTCTATAGAAAATTTTCGATAGTAAATTTTTCTATAGAAAATTTTCGATAATAAATTTTTCTATAGAAAATTTTCGATAGTAAATTTTTCTATAGAAAATTTTCGATAGTAAATTTTTCTATAGAAAATTTTCGATAGTAAATTTTTCGATAGAAAATTTTCGATAGTAAATTTTTCTATAGAAAATTTTCGATAGTAAATTTTTCTATAGAAAATTTTCGATAGTAAATTTTTCTATAGAAAATTTTCGATAGCAAATTTTTCTATAGAAAATTTTCGATAGCAAATTTTTCTATAGAAAATTTTCGATAGTAAAATTTTCTATAAAAAATTTTCGATAGCAAATTTTTTATAGAAAATTTTCGATAGCAAATTTTTTATAGAAAATTTTCGATAGTAAATTTTTTATAGAAAATTTTCGATAGTAAATTTTTTGTAGAAAATTTTCGATAGTAAATTTTTTATAGAAAATTTTCGATAGTAACTTTTTCTATAGAAAATTTTCGATAGTAAATTTTTCTATAGAAAATTTTCGATAGTAAATTTTTCTATAGAAAATTTTCGATAGTAAATTTATCTATAGAAAATTTTCGATAGTAAATTTTTCTATAGAAAATTTTCGATACTAAATTTTTCTATAGAAAATTTTAGAAAGTAAATGTTTCTATAGAAAATTTTCGAAAGTAAATTTTTCTATAGAAAATTTTCGAAAGTAAATTTTTCTATAGAAAATTTTCAATTGAAAATTTCCGATAGTAGATTTTTTAATAGAAAATTTTCGATTGTAAATTCTTCGATAGAAAATTTTCGATAGAAAACTTTTCTATAGAAAATTTTCGATAGTAAATTTTTCTATAGAAAATTTTCGATAGTAAATTTTTCTATAGAAAATTTTCGATAATAAATTTTTCTATAGAAAATTTTCGATAGTAAATTTTTCTATAGAAAAATTTCGATGGTAAATTTTTCTATAGAAAATTTTTGATAGTAAATTTTTCTATAGAAAATTTTTGATAGCAAATTTTTCTATAGAAAATTTTTGATTGCAAATTTTTCTATAGAAAATTTTCGATAATAAATTTTTCTATAGAAAATTTTCGATAGTAAATTTGTCTACGGAAAGTTTTCTACAGTAATTTTTTTATAGAAATTGTTCGATAAGTAAATTTTTCTATTTTTCCATAGAAAACTTTCGATAATAAATTTTCGATAGTAAATTTTTCTATAGAAAATTTTCGATACTAAATTTTTCTAAAGAAAATTTTCGATAGTAAATTTTTCTATAGAAAATTTTCGATAATAAATTTTTCTATAGAAAATTTTCGATAGTAAATTTTTCTATAGAAAATTTTCGATGGTAAATTTTTCTATAGAAAATTTTTGATAGTAAATTTTTCTATAGAAAATTTTTGATAGCAAATTTTTCTATAGAAAATTTTCGATAATAAATTTTTCTATAGAAAATTTTCGATAGTAAATTTGTCTACGGAAAGTTTTCTACAGTAATTTTTTTATAGAAATTGTTCGATAAGTAAATTTTTCTATTTTTCCATAGAAAATTTTCGATAATAAATTTTCGATAGTAAATTTTTCTATAGAAAATTTTCGATAGTAAATTTTTCTATAGAAAATTTTCGATAGAAAATTTTTCTATACAAAATTTTCGATAGTAAATTTTTCTATAGAAAATTTTCGATAGTAAATTTTTCTATAGAAAATTTTCGATAGTAAATTTTTCTATAGAAAATTTTCGATAGTAAATTTTTCTATAGAAAATTTTCGATAGTAAAATTTTCGATAGTAAATTTTTCTATAGAAAATTTTCGATAGTAAATTTTTCTATAGAAAATTTTCGATAGTAAATTTTTCTATAGAAAATTTTCGATAGTAAATTTTTCTATAGTAAATTTTTCTATAGAAAATTTTCGATACTAAATTTTTCTATAGAAAATTTTCGATAATAAATTTTTCTATAGAAAATTTTCGACAGTAAATTTTTCTATAGAAAATTTTCGATAGCAAATTTTTCTATAGCAAATTTTCGATAGTAAGTTTTTCGATAGTAAATTTATCTTTAGAAAATTTTCGATAGTAAATTTATCTATAGAAAATTTTCGATAGTAAATTTTTCTATAGAAAATTTTCGATATTAAATTTTTCTATAGAAAATTTTCGATGGTAAATTTTTCTATAGAAAATTTTCGATGGTAAATTTTTCCATAGAAAATTTTTGATAGTAAATTTTTCTATAGAAAATTTTCGATAGTAAATTTTTCTATAGAAAATTTTCGATAGTAAATTTTTCTATAGAAAATTTTTGATAGTAAATTTTTCTATAGAAAATTTTCGATAGTAAACTTTTCTATAGAAAATTTTCGATAGTAAACTTTTCTATAGAAAATTTTCGATAGTAAATTTTTCCATAAAAAATTTTTGATAGTAAATTTTTCTATAGAAAATTTTCGATAGTAAATTTTTCCATAAAAAATTTTCAATAGTAAATTTTTTTATAGAAAATTTTCGATAGTAAATTTTTCTATAGAAAATTTTCAATAGTAAATTTTTTTATAGAAAATTTTCGATAGTAAATTTTTCCATAGAAAATTTTCGATAGTAAATTTTTCTATAGAAAGTTTTCGATAGTAAATTTTTCTATAGAAAATTTTCGATTGTAAGTTTTTCTATAGAAAGTTTTTGATAGTAAATTTTTCTATAGAAAATTTTTGATAGTAAATTTTTCTATAGAAAATTTTCGATAGTAAATTTTTCTATAGAAAATTTTCGATAGTAAATTTTTCTATAGAAAATTTTCGATAGTAAATTTTTCTATAGAAAATTTTCGATAGTAAATTTTTCTATAGAAAATTTTCGATAGTAAATTTTTCTATAGAAAATTTTCGATAGTAAATTTTTCTATAGAAAATTTTCGATAGTAAATTTTTCTATAGAAAATTTTCGATAGTAAATTTTTCTATAGAAAATTTTCAATAGTAAATTTTTTTATAGAAAATTTTCGATAGTAAATTTTTCCATAGAAAATTTTCGATAGTAAATTTTTCTATAGAAAGTTTTCGATAGTAAATTTTTCTATAGAAAATTTTCGATTGTAAGTTTTTCTATAGAAAGTTTTTGATAGTAAATTTTTCTATAGAAAATTTTTGATAGTAAATTTTTCTATAGAAAATTTTCGATAGTAAATTTTTCTATAGAAAATTTTCGATAGTAAATTTTTCTATAGAAAATTTTCGATAGTAAATTTTTCTATAGAAAATTTTCGATAGTAAATTTTTCTATAGAAAATTTTCGATAGTAAATTTTTCTATAGAAAATTTTCGATAGTAAATTTTTCTATAGAAAATTTTCGATAGTAAGTTTTTCTATAGAAAATTTTCGATAGTAAGTTTTTCTATAGAAAATTTTCGATAGTAAATTTTTCTATAGAAAATTTTCGATAGTAAATTTTTCTATAGAAAATTTTCGATACTAAATTTTTCTATAGAAAATTTTCGATAGTGAATTTTTCTATAGAAAATTTTCGATATAAAATTTTCGATAGTAAATTTTTCTATAGAAAATTTTCTATAGAAAATTTTCGATAGTAAATTTTTCTATTGAAAATTTTCGATCGTAAATTTTTCTATAGAAAATTTTCGATAGTAAATTTTTCTATAGAAAATTTTCGATAGTAAATTTTTCTATAGAAAATTTTCGATAAAAAATTTTCTATAGTATATTTTTCTATAGAAAATTATCAATAGTAAATTTTTCTATAGAAAATTTTCGATAGTAAATTTTTCTTTAGAAAACTTTCGATACTAAATTTTTCTATAGAAAATTTTCGATAATAAATTTTTTTAAAGAAATTTTCAATGGTAAATTTTTCAATAGAAAATTTTCGATAGTTAATTTTTCTATAGAGAATTTTCGATAGTAAATTTTTCTATACAAAATTTTCGATAGTAAATTTTTCTATAGAAATTTTCGATAGTAAATTTTTCAATAGAAAATTTTCGATAGTAAATTTTTCTATAAAAAATTTTTGATAGTAAATTTTCGATAGTAAATTTTTCTAAAGAAAATTTTCGATAGTAAATTTTTCTATAGAAAATTTTCGAAAATAAATTTTTCAATAGAAAATTTTCTATAGTAAATTTTTCTATAAAAAATTTTTGATTGTAAATTTTTGATAGTTAATTTTTCTATAGAAAATTTTCGATAGTAAATTTTTTTATACAAAATTTTCGATAGTAAATTTTTCTATAGAAAATTTTCGATAGTAAATTTATCTATAGAAAATTTTTGATATTAAATTTTTCTATAGAAAATTTTCGATAGTAAATTTTTCAATAGAAAATTTTCGATAGTAAATTTTTCTATATAAAATTTCCGATAGTAAATTTTTCTATAAAAAATTTTCGATAGTAAATTTTTCTATAGAAAATTTTCGATACTAAATTTTTCTATAGAAAATTTTCGATACTAAATTTTTCTATAGAAAATCTTCGATATTAAATTTTTCGATAGAAAATTTTCGATAGTAAATTTTTCGACAGAAAATTTTCGATAGTAAATTTTTCTATAGATAATATTCAACAGTAAATTTTTCTATAGAAAATTTTCGATAGTAAATTTTTCTATAGAAAATTTTCGACAGAAAATTGTCGATAGTAAATTTTTCTATAGACAATTTTCGATAGTAAATTTTTCTATAGAAAATTTTTGATAGTAAACTTTTCTATAGAAAATTTTCGATAGTAAGTATTTCTATAGAAAATTTTTGATAGTAAATTTTTCTATAGAAAATTTTCGAAGTAAATTTTTCTATAGAAAATTTTCGATAGTAAATTTTTCTATAGAAAATTTTCGATACTAAATTTTTCAATAGAAAATTTTCGATACTAAATTTTTCTATAGAAAATTTTCGATACTAAATTTTTCTATAGAAAATCTTCGATATTAAATTTTTCGATAGAAAATTTTCGATAGTAAATTTTCGACAGAAAATTTTCGATAGTAAATTTTTCTATAGATAATATTCAATAGTAAATTTTTCTATAGAAAATTTTCGATACTAAATTTTGCTATAGAAAATTTTCGACAGTAAATTTTTCTTTATAAAATTTTTTTACAGAAAATTTTCGATAGTAAATTTTCGATAGTAAATTTTTTTATAGAAAATTTTCGATAGTAAATTTTTTTTATAGAAAATTTTCGATAGTAATTTTTTTAATAGAAAATTTTCGATAGTAAATTTTTTTATAGAAAATTTTCGATAGTAAATTTTTCTATAGAAAATTTTCGATAGTAAATTTTTCTAGAGAAAAAAAATTTTCGATAGTAAATTTTTCTATAGAAAATTTTCTATAGTAAATTTTTCTATAGAAAATTTTAGAAAATAAATTTTTCTATAGAAAATTTTCGATAGTAAATTTTTCTATAGAAAATTTTTGATAGTAAATTTTTCTATAGAAAATTTTCGATAGTAACTTTTTCTATTGAAAATTTTCGTTAGTAAACTTTTCTATAGAAAATTTCCGATAGTAAATTTTTCTATAAAAAATTTTCCATATAAAATTTTTCTATAGAAAATTTTCGATATTAAATTTTTCTATCGAAAATTTTCGATAGTAAATTTTTCTATAGAAAATTTTTGGTACTAAATTTTTCTATAGAAAATTTTCGATACTAAATTTTTCTATAGAAAATTTTCGATAGTAAATTTTCGGTAGTAAATTTTTCTATACATAGTAAATTTTTCAAAAGAAAATTTTTGATAGTATATTTTTTTTAGAAAACTTTCGATAGTAAATTTTTCTATAGAAAATTTTCGATAATAAATTTTTCTATAGAAATTTTCAATGGTAAATTTCTCAATAGAAAATTTTCAATAGTAAATTTTTCTATAGAAAATTTTCGATAGTAAATTTTTCTATACAAAATTTTCGATACTAAATTTTTCTATAGAAAATTTTCGATAGTAAATTTTTCTATAGAAAATTTTTGATAGTAAATTTTTCTATAGAAAATTTTCGATAGTAAATTTTTCTATAGAAAATTTTCGATAGTAAATTTTTCTATAGAAAATTTTCGATAGTAAATTTTTCTATAGAAAATTTTCGATAGTAAATTTTTCTATAGAAAATTTTTGTTAGTAAATTTTTCTATAGAAAATTTTCGATAGTAAATTTTTCTATAGAAAATTTTCGATAGTAAATTTTTCTATAGAAAATTTTCGATAGAAAATTTTTCTATAGAAAATTTTCGATAGAAAATTTTCAATTGTAAATTTTTCTATAGAAAATTTTCGATAGTAAATTTTTCTATAGAAAATTTTTAATAGTAAATTTTTCTATAGAAAATTTTCGGGTAGTAAATTTTTCTATAGAAAATTTTCGATAGTAAATGTTTCTATAGAAAATTTTCGATAATAAATTTTTCTATAGAAAATTTTTGATAATAAATTTTTCTATAGAAAATTTTCGATAGTAAATTTTTCTATAGAAACTTTTCCATAGTAAATTTTTCAATAGAAAATTTTCGATTGTAAATTTTTCAATAGAAAATTTTCGATAGTAAATTTTTCTATAGAAACTTTTCGATAGTAAATTTTTCTATAGAAAATTTTCGATAGTAAATTTTTCTATAGAAAATTTTCGATAGTAAATTTTTCTATAGAAAATTTTCGATAGTAAATTTTTCTATAGAAAATTTTCGATAGTAAATTTTTCTATAGACAATTTTCGATAGTAAATTTTTCTATAGAAAATTTTCGATAGTAAATTTTTCTATAGAAAATTTTCCATAGAAAATTTTTCTATAGAAACTTTTCCATAGTAAATTTTTCTATAGAAAATTTTCGATACTAAATTTTTCTATAGAATTTATTATTATTATTATTATTCAAGGGGTGATCTAGCCCTAACGGCCGGCACTGCGACCCTTATGGGTCTTTTGTGCCAAGATCCATTAATCTAATTCAAACTCTGTTCAATGTTCCTAATGAACATTATAACAGAGGATGGAGAAGCTAGCTTTATATCCGCAGAATTAAGCAATTCTTTGTCTAAAAACCGTTTTCTGATCCTACATATTGCGACGCACTCACATAATATGTGTTGCGTTGTTTCTACTTCCTCAAGACAAAGTCGACACAAAGACGATGCACAAAGGTTTAAATTATGCAAGTGATAATTTACCTTATAATGCCCGGTGAGAAAACCTGTCAGTAACCTAATGTCACCTTTGGTGTGATTAAGTATACTTCCATATGATAATGGCGCGATTAGTGCTTTGGATTGGCGTAGACCTCCTGAATTTTCCCACAAGTTTAAGAAGTCGGTTCTTTCCAAACCCTTAATCATGTTCGAGAAGGTGGACCAGTTTACCCCACAATAGGGTTCGGGTCCGGTCATAGGAGTAGCGGAGGCATTTCTAGCAAGCTCATCCGCTATCTCATTACCCTCAAAACCTCTATGACCAGGGATCCAAAATAGAGTAATTTTGTTTCTCCCGGCCAGCTGTTGAAGGGTATCAAAACATTCCAGTGTCAATTTGGATTTAAATTCCCAAGAAGACAACGCCTGAAGTGCTGCCTGGCTATCAGAGAAGATTGAAATATGAGTACCCTTCATACCCTTTGCAATATTAACTCTAGCGCATATTGCAATAGCCTGAATTTCAGCCTGAAAAACTGTAGGCCACCTACCCATTGGTTCGGAGATCCGCGTGTTAGGACCGTAGACACCAGCGCCAACTCCAGAGGACATTTTGGATCCGTCAGTATACCAGTTTAGGCTTCTAGTATCCACATATGGACCACCTTCATCCCACTCTGGTCTACTCGGTATCGCGATCTCAAATTTCCTTCCAAAGCGAAGCACAGTGTTTATTCTATCCGTCGGCATATCTAGATTTTCCCTAATTCCTATTGAAGAAAGAATATTGGAGTGGCCGTTCGAGTTGCGAGGGTCAGAGTAATCGATATTCATTCTACGCGCAGCCATAGCTGCCGTAGATCTAATAAAGATGTCGAGAGGTGTGAGACCCAAAATGGCTTCTTGGGCCAAAGTTGGGCAGGTTTTCATAGCACCCGTGATTAGAGTACAAGCCAGACGCTGTACCTTGCCTAGCCTTACGGTGGCATCCCTCTGCATAGTCTTCGGCCACCATACTATTGCAGCGTACGTCATGATCGGTCTTACAATCATCTTGTAGATCCACATGACCATTTTGGGGCTCAATCCCCAGGTCCTACCAACAATCCTATTCGCTGCCCATAATGCCGCAATAGCCTTTTTGATAGTGCCGTCTAAATGTGAATTCCAAGTAAGTTTCGTATCTAAGATAACTCCTAAATATTTAACCTCCTTAGAGAGTTGGATAATAGTATTCCCTACGGAAATTATACCTAAATTGAGATTTCTTCTCCTAGTAAACGGGACTATAATAGTCTTGTTAGGGTTAATGGAAAGACCCTGTTCAGTGCACCAGCCCATTATCAAACGTAGAGCGTTGCACATAATATCCGAGATGATATTGTCGAATTTACCAGTTACTATAACTACTAAATCGTCCGCGTAACCGATTGCTTGATAACCCATATTATCTAGCCTCTGAAGCAAGTCATCTATCACCAGGGACCATAGTAGTGGAGATAGGACGCCGCCCTGAGGACAGCCTTTAACGGCATTCACTGTGACTCGAGTGCAACCCATAGATGCGGTTATTTCCCTGCTCTCTAGCATGTTCTTAATCCATCTACATGTACCCTGATCTACACCTCTACACCGAAGTGCAGATTCAATGGAGTCATAACCAGTATTATCAAAGGCTCCCTCAATATCCAAAAAGGCACAAAGAGCTATTTCCTTGTCCTTATGGGCTTTTTCTATAACTGTCACCAGATGATGTAAAGCCGAATCAGTAGATTTGCCTTTTGCATATGCATACTGATTCCTGTGTAAAGGATATTGGTCCAAGTACGTAGATCTTAAGTGAAGATCCAGTAATCTTTCCATAGTCTTCAGTAGGAAGGATGTAAGACTTATGGGTCTATACGATTTTGGCAATTCAGCCGGTCTATTTCCAGCCTTAGGTATAAATACAACATTTACCTTCCTCCAAAGAGAAGGGATGTGTCCAAATATAAAGCTAGATCTAAAAACAGATACTAATGTATCCAAAAGAAAGTCTAACCCATTCTGCAAAAGAGCGGGGAAGATTTCGTCCCCCCCAGGGGACTTAAACGGATCAAAGGACTTAATGGCCCATCTAACCTTATCCGGGTCGAAGATGACGCCTGAAAGATTAGATGTTCTCCTACAAAATCTTATGGGGTCGTATATAATATTATTTCCTGAAGGATCACAAATGATCGAATCAGGAAAGTGAATTTGTAATAACAACTCCAAAGTCTCCTTTCGGTCCTTGGTATAGATACCGTTATTTCCCCTTAAGAGACCCATCTCGTTGGTAGAGGATTTCACTAACGTTTTATGTAGTCTTGCGACTGTAGGAGTATCTTCTATGCTTTCACAGAATTTCCTCCAAGATGCCCTTTTGGATCTTCTAATTTCCTTGTTGTACTCAGTCAGTGAACTTCTATAAGTATCCCAGTTCCCAGTACGTTTGGCCTCATTAAAAAGTTTTCTAACTTTCTTCCGCATATCATCGAGAGCACCACTCCACCATGGGACCTTACGTCGTACCTTTTGTTGACGTATTGTGCTGCTTTCATGATACGAGGATTTAATCACTTGATCAAGCTGTCCTGCTGCCACTTCTAGGTCCCCTATGGAACCAATATCGGTGATCAGCAGGTCAGCTTTAGAAGCGATAGATTCCCTATAAGAAATCCAGTTAGTATTTTTTCTCGATATAAACTCTTGAGTGAGTGACAGATTGCCAGGAATGTCAAATCGAATGTGCTGATGATCAGACATTGAGACTTCATCTGACACCCTCCAATTGTTTACATAAGTGGATATGAATGGACTAGCTAGAGTGAGATCTAATACCTCCTCCCTAATAACATTAATAAAAGTAGGTTTGGATCCCTTGTTCAAAATATCTATCTGATTAAAACCTAAATAATCAAGAAGATCCCTACCTCTATCATTTATGTTGCTACTCCCCCATATGGTATGATGTGCATTGGCATCACACCCAATTATAAACTGAAAGTTGTTTTTCTGACAGTAACTTACCAGCTTTGTGACCTCCACCGGAGGTATCGGTCCCTCACCTGCAAAGTATGCTGAGGCACAGACTACTTCTCTCGTTCCCTTCTCCGTTGGAACCTCAATAATGGCCGACACCAAATCCCTCTGGATGAATTCTGGAATAGGGAGAAAATTAATGTGTTTATCTATTAAGATCGCCGTTCTTGGCGGAACATCGATACAATCGCTACGATGATAAATCAATTTACCTGATTCATGTTGAAGGCCCATTATCTTACCCTTGACAGCCCATGGTTCCTGGAGTAGAGCCATGGCTATCTGTTCGCAGGCGAAGGTCTTGCACAATGTAGCCGACGCTCCTTTAGCGTGGTGCAAGTTCGCCTGCAGCACCTTAAGGGTGCTCATCATCCTGGAAAATCGGATTTGGAGATTGCCGCTAACTTTTGTAACCGCGCTCTCCGTGGCCCCTTTTGTTTATGGTTGTTCTGTGGGGGGCGTTCCTTTTGGAGCTTTTTAGCTTCTACCGGTGGTAGCGTAGAAGTTGTTGATTTTTGTTGAGCAGCACGACTGGTGGAAGGACTCTCGTCCATTGGAGCAACTACTGCTTTGCCGCCATCTTCTGCGTTAACAACGTTTGGCTTTGTAATCTTGCCGATTGCTGGTTTTTTCTGTGGTACGGAATCACGGTTGACATCCTTCAACATCAATTTGACTCGACCGTACCGGTATGCAATTTTACCATTTAGCTCACATAGCTTAGTCCAAGACAGGTCATCGACCGCGAAAAGAAGTTGGAGAAGTTGACCCTCATTGGCCCTCTTCACCACCTTCCAGTCTTTGGCCCTAATGCCGTTTTGAACTGCTATCGTTGCAAGAACCTTCTCATTTGAAAAATCCACGCTGTGAGGGAAGTAGCCTCTAACGTAGTGCGAGCGTGGGAAACAAGATTCCTCCACAATCGCCACGCTGAACCCACAAGCGGTCCTCACAGCCTCGACATTCCCAATGAGAAAGTCCGCAGTTTTCCGGTTTGCGCATACGACCATAAGCCATCCCGTTCTCGGAAAGCAGCCATCATATTGGGGCTGGACCTCTTCACCAAGAGCTATCGTTACGTCGATAATCGCTTCCTGCAAGACAGCTATCTGTTCACTTGTCAGTGGATTCTTCGACGTGTCGTCTTTAACGAAGCCAACTTTCACTGTGCCAACAACTTGGCTAAAAGATGGTTTGGTTGACTGGGGTAAAGCGACGTATGATGAGTTGGCGTTGGATTTAGTTTTCTTCTCCATTGAGACTACCTTTTCATCGGACAACCCACGTTTATTAGTGGCTCTTTTTTGTGGTGGAGCTTTGGCAATCACTAAAGCCTGCTCCCGTGTTTGCCCTTCGGCTAAGGCTTTCTTAAAAAGTCGTCTTTCGGCAGAGTTAAATTTAACAAATGGCGTGCCCGTTTGTACTCCCAGTTTGTCAAGGCTGCTGCCTATGATTGTAGCTCCTGATCTGTCGGAGCATATACTTTTAAGATCGGATTCTATGGTCTCCGTGTCGGTTTCAGAATTCGCAGATTCAAGTTCCTGCGACACGTCTTCGATCTGCCTTTGTTGATCCTTACCTGTGCGCACAATTGCATCACTTGGGTTAGAATCAGTGCATGTAAGTGGTACTTCAATATCACTATTTTGTGGATGACCTTGGGTTTGCACTGTTGCAGTTAGGTCATCCATTAAATGGTGCTCTATAGCGCCCATAATATTTTGTGTATTGTCGGACAGCCCAGTGGCATTTCCGACAGAGGATGCAGCTGCATCGATTAAAATTTTTTTGTTGTTTGTTGTATCCATAAATATTTTTTCAATATAAATTTTCTATAGAAAATTTTCGAAAGTAAATTTTTCTATTGAAAATTTTTGATAGTAAATTTTTCTATAGAAAATTTTCGATAATAAATTTTTCTATAGAAAATTTTCGATAGTAAATTTTTCTATAGAAAATTTTCGATAATAAATTTTTCTATAGAAAATTTTCGATAGTAAATTTTTCTATAGAAAATTTTCGATAGTAAATTTTTCTATAGAAAATTTTCGATAGTAAATTTTTCTATAGAAAATTTTCGATAGTAAATTTTTCGATAGAAAATTTTCGATAGTAAATTTTTCTATAGAAAATTTTCGATAGTAAATTTTTCTATAGAAAATTTTCGATAGTAAATTTTTCTATAGAAAATTTTCGATAATAAATTTTTCTATAGAAAATTTTCGATAGTAAATTTTTCTATAAAAAATTTTCGATAGCAAATTTTTTATAGAAAATTTTCGATAGCAAATTTTTTATAGAAAATTTTCGATAGTAAATTTTTTATAGAAAATTTTCGATAGTAAATTTTTTATAGAAAATTTTCGATAGTAAATTTTTTATAGAAAATTTTCGATAGTAAATTTTTTATAGAAAATTTTCGATAGTAAATTTTTTATAGAAAATTTTCGATAGTAAATTTTTTATAGAAAATTTTCGATAGTAAATTTTTATAGAAAATTTTCGATAGTAAATTTTTTATAGAAAATTTTCGATAGTAAATTTTTTATAGAAAATTTTCGATAGTAAATTTTTTGTAGAAAATTTTCGATAGTAAATTTTTTATAGAAAATTGTCGATAGTAAATTTTTTATAGAAAATTTTCGATAGTAAATTTTTTATAGAAAATTTTCGATGGTAAATTTTTTATAGAAAATTTTCGATAGTAAATTTTTTATAGAAAATTTTCGATAGTAACTTTTTCTATAGAAAATTTTCGATAGTAAATTTTTCTATAGAAAATTTTCGATAGTAAATTTTTCTATAGAAAATTTTCGATAGTAAATTTATCTATAGAAAATTTTCGATAGTAAATTTTTCTATAGAAAATTTTCGATACTAAATTTTTCTATAGAAAATTTTCGATACTAAATTTTTCTATAGAAAATTTTAGAAAGTAAATGTTTCTATAGAAAATTTTCGAAAGTAAATTTTTCTATAGAAAATTTTCGAAAGTAAATTTTTCTATAGAAAATTTTCAATTGAAAATTTCCGATAGTAGATTTTTTAATAGAAAATTTTCGATTGTAAATTTTTCTATAGAAAATTTTCGATAGTAAATTTTTCTATAGACAATTTTCGATAGTAAATTTTTCTATAGAAAATTTTCGATAGTAAATTTTTCTATAGAAAATTTTTTGATAATAAATTTTTCTATAGAAAATTTTCGATAGTAAATTTTTCTATAGAAAAATTTCGATGGTAAATTTTTCTATAGAAAATTTTTGATAGTAAATTTTTCTAAAGAAAATTTTTGATAGCAAATTTTTCTATAGAAAATTTTCGATAGTAAATTTTTCTATAGAAAATTTTCGATAGTAAATTTGTCTACGGAAAGTTTTCTACAGTAATTTTTTTATAGAAATTGTTCGATAAGTAAATTTTTCTATTTTTCCATAGAAAACTTTCGATAATAAATTTTCGATAGTAAATTTTTCTATAGAAAATTTTCGATAGTAAATTTTTCTATAGAAAATTTTCGATAGTAAATTTTTCTATAGAAAATTTTCGATAGTAAATTTTTCTATAGAAAATTTTCGATAGTAAATTTATCTTTAGAAAATTTTCGATAGTAAATTTATCTATAGAAAATTTTCGATAGTAAATTTTTCTATAGAAAATTTTCGATATTAAATTTTTCTATAGAAAATTTTTGATAGCAAATTTTTCTATAGAAAATTTTCGATAATAAATTTTTCTATAGAAAATTTTCGATAGTAAATTTGTCTACGGAAGGTTTTCTACAGTAATTTTTTTATAGAAATTGTTCGATAAGTAAATTTTTCTATTTTTCCATAGAAAACATTCGATAATAAATTTTCGATAGTAAATTTTTCTATAGAAAATTTTCGATAGTAAATTTTTCTATAGAAAATTTTCGATAGTAAATTTTTCTATAGAAAATTTTCGATAGTAAATTTATCTTTAGAAAATTTTCGATAGTAAATTTATCTATAGAAAATTTTCGATAGTAAATTTTTCTATAGAAAATTATCGATATTAAATTTTTCTATAGAAAATTTTCGATGGTAAATTTTTCTATAGAAAATTTTCGATGGTAAATTTTTCCATAGAAAATTTTTGATAGTAAATTTTTCTATAGAAAATTTTCGATAGTAAATTTTTCTATAGAAAATTTTTGATAGTAAATTTTTCTATAGAAAATTTTCGATAGTAAATTTTTCTATAGAAAATTTTCGATAGTAAATTTTTCTATAGAAAATTTTCGATAGTAAACTTTTCTATAGAAAATTTTCGATAGTAAACTTTTCTATAGAAAATTTTCGATAGTAAATTTTTCCATAAAAAATTTTTGATAGTAAATTTTTCTATAGAAAATTTTCGATAGTAAATTTTTCCATAAAAAATTTTCAATAGTAAATTTTTTTATAGAAAATTTTCGATAGTAAATTTTTCTATAGAAAATTTTCAATAGTAAATTTTTTTATAGAAAATTTTCGATAGTAAATTTTTCCATAGAAAATTTTCGATAGTAAATTTTTCTATAGAAAGTTTTCGATAGTAAATTTTTTTATAGAAAATTTTCGATAGTAAATTTTTCTATAGAAAATTTTCAATAGTAAATTTTTTTATAGAAAATTTTCGATAGTAAATTTTTCCATAGAAAATTTTCGATAGTAAATTTTTCTATAGAAAGTTTTCGATAGTAAATTTTTCTATAGAAAATTTTCGATAGTAAGTTTTTCTATAGAAAGTTTTTGATAGTAAATTTTTCTATAGAAAATTTTTGATAGTAAATTTTTCTATAGAAAATTTTCGATAGTAAATTTTTCCATAAAAAATTTTCAATAGTAAATTTTTTTATAGAAAATTTTCGATAGTAAATTTTTCTATAGAAAATTTTCGATAGTAAGTTTTTCTATACGAAATTTTCGATAGTAAATTTTTCTATAGAAAGTTTTCGATAGTAAATTTTTTTATAGAAAATTTTCGATAGTAAATTTTTCTATAGAAAATTTTCAATAGTAAATTTTTTTATAGAAAATTTTCGATAGTAAATTTTTCCATAGAAAATTTTCGATAGTAAATTTTTCTATAGAAAGTTTTCGATAGTAAATTTTTCTATAGAAAATTTTCGATAGTAAGTTTTTCTATAGAAAGTTTTTGATAGTAAATTTTTCTATAGAAAATTTTTGATAGTAAATTTTTCTATAGAAAATTTTCGATAGTAAATTTTTCCATAAAAAATTTTCAATAGTAAATTTTTTTATAGAAAATTTTCGATAGTAAATTTTTCTATAGAAAATTTTCGATAGTAAGTTTTTCTATACGAAATTTTCGATAGTAAATTTTTCTATAGAAAATTTTCGATAGTAAATTTTTCTATAGAAAATTTTCGATAGTAAATTTTTCTATAGAAAATTTTCGATAATAAATTTTTCTATAGAAAATTTTCAATAGTAAATTTTTCTATAGAAAATTTTCGATACCCGGGTAAAAATGAAATATATATGATCATATATGAAGATATATGGATCATATATGGATTTATATAACCATATATTATCATATATGACTCCATATATGTTTATATATGATCGGATCCGTAAATTGGCCCGATATGGGCTCATATCGGGCCAATTTACGGATTCCGTCAACCGTCGTGAGAGACAGACGCATTAATTTTTAACTCGCTCCGTGAATTTAATAAATTTCAGTGAAAGTGCATTAAATAAATTTTAAAAAATACCAGCGAATAGACGCTTTTAATTATTAACTTAAACAGTGTTAAAAGAAATACTTTTCTTATTTAAATACAGTGGCAAAAAATATTTTAAAATTATAAATTAAAAAAAGGAAAAAAAATATCCAACACTACAAAGGCTTGTTCTTTGTTTTGTTTTAAATTTTCGCAAAAAGTGCATGAGTGATTCTAACACGAAAATAAATGAGTCAAGGCTCAGTTTAAATGGAAGAAATTCCTACATCTCATTTTATGAAGAGAGCAGTGCACAAAATAAAAACATTTATAATCCGCAATATAATAAAAATTTTTTAACAGCAAAACCAATAGAAAGAGCTCGATCATGCTCACCAGCCTTACTCTTAAGTGACAAAAAAACTAACCCGCCAAATTCTGAAACAGGAATAAACACTATTGAAAACAATACAACACTAAAAACTTTGAGTCAAATTCAATCACCCACACCTAAAAGCATATTCAACGATAATGCAGCAATGAATAATACTCCCAACAACAACATAGGTGGTATTTTAAACTCTCCTTCTCTTATCTTGTCTAATGAGAGTACTGTAAGTATGTTACAAACACATGTAAGTACATCAAATACAATTGAAAAGCCAGGAACGAGTAAACAAGCGGCAATACAGACTGGTATAGACCGCTACTTTAAATTCAAAAGAGTCCGTAGCCCACAAAAAAATAATAATAGTGAGACAAAAAAACAAAAGGTTCATAATAGCAACAATAATAATGATAACACTAATCCCTTAAATAACAATCGTTTTGCAGTTCTGGATGAACCAGATACTGATTTACAAAATCCGAGTAGTACCCGTAAAGAGGCTAAACCTCCACCAATATTCCTTCGTGAGCGTAGCTCCAACCAATTGGTGTCTGATTTTACAAAACTAATTGGAAATAACACATTCCATATTGTTCCAATTAGAAAGGGTAACATACACGAGACGAAAGTACAGGTCTACACTGAGAAGAACTATAGGGAAATAACCAAGTTCTTGCACAATAGTAACAGAAGCTATTATACATACCAGTTGAAAAGTAGCAAAGGGTTAATTGTGGTGTTTAAGGGTATAGAATCCAGTGTAGAACCTAATGATATTAAGGAGGCCCTTGAAGCAAAGGGCTATAAAGTTAAAGTTGTAGTTAATATTTTTAACAGGGCAAAAGTTCCTCAACCAATGTTTCGAGTTGAGCTGGAGCCTGAAGCCAAAAGGCTAAAAAGGAATGAAATTCATCCCATCTACTCGGAACGATACCTTCTTCATCGTAGAGTTTCAGTAGAAGAACCGCTTAAAAGAAGTGGTCCAATTCAATGCTCAAACTGTCAAGAGTATGGACACACAAGATCCTATTGTACCTTAAGCACAGTTTGTCCTGTATGTGGTGATTTACACTCTTCATCAGAGTGTACCGTAATTAAAAATGGTGAAGGTGTAAAGAAATGTAGCAACTGCGGAAATAACCACTCTGCAAAATATCGGGGCTGCCCAATTTATAAGGAACTTAGATTAAAACTTAGGCAAAAACAACAACAGTCAAGGGGCCAAATATTATCGTTTGAACCAAGGAATGCATCGCAAAATACGGTAAATCCACTGGCCGTACCTAGTGCGCCACCTTTAAGTTTGATAAATCAGAGCTCAGTACCACCCGCGGCTCATTCTCCAGTTTCATCTGAGGCACATACTTCTTTAGGTAGTCCTGGTAACACTTACGCTAATGCGTTAATAACGGGCTCTCAGCAACCCTGCAATCCCCCTAATATGGGAGGAGTGGAATCAATGTTTTTCACCCTAATGCAGTCAATGACTAATTTCATGTCTACAATGCAGAGCACAATGAATGCTTTTATGACATCCATGCAAGGTACAATAGAGGAGCTAAAAGCGCAAAATAAAACTTTGCAGGCTCTCATATCAAAAAAATAATGCGTTTGTTTAAAATATGTTTTTGGAATGCAAACGGCGTAAACCAGCATAAGGCTGAGATATCTAATTTTTTGCACAACAATAACATTGATGTGTTATTGTTATCGGAAACCCACCTCACGAACAGATATAATTTTCAGATTCCAGGTTATACATTTCACAAAACAAATCACCCTGACGGTAAGGCTCACGGGGGAACAGGTATTTTGATAAGAAGTAGAATTAAGCACCATGCTATGGAAATTTATTCTACAATCTACCTTCAAGCTACCTCAATACATCTTGATTGTGTAGGAGGAGGACTTACTCTGACATCAGTTTACTGTCCTCCGCGGTTTTCAGTATCTAAGATACAATTCGAAAATTTTTTCAAAACTCTTGGTAATCGCTTCCTAGCTTGTGGAGACTACAATGCGAAACACACCTATTGGGGTTCACGTCTAGCGAACCCTAGGGGAAGACAGCTTTACTGTGCTCTTATTGATCGAAGGAATAATTTAGACGTTATATCGTCTGGACAGCCGACTTATTGGCCTTCAGATCCAAGGAAAATTCCCGATCTTATCGATTTTGGAATAATGAAACATATCGACAGAAGTAAGTTATCTGCTGAAACATCATTTGATCTCAATTCAGACCATTCTCCAGTAATTTTAACATATTACGATGAACCAATTTCGGTTAAGACACCCTGTGGACTCACTTCGTCAAAGACGAATTGGTTAAAATATAAAAAGTACATTAGTAGCCACATCCACATTAGTCCATCTTTGGAATGTGAGGGGGATATAAGTGAATGTGTCCAGGACTTTACGTCCATTCTGAGATCAGCAGCAGAGCACTCTTCGGCTCCCATAACCGTTGCTTCCTCAGATCGCAGTTTTTATGTTTCAAACTCTGAAATCGAGCAACTTCTAACCATTAAAAGAAGGCTAAGAAGAGAATGGCAAAACAGTCGATCCCCTGCTGCGAAGCAGAGGCTGTCTGAAGCTACGAGAAACCTTAGAAAAGCCCTTCATTTGGAAGAGGATCGCATTAATAGCGTGTATGTGGAAAGTTTATCGCATAAAAGTTCAGCAAACTATTCACTTTGGAAAGCTACTAAAATTAAACCACCGGTAGAGGGCGAACCACCGCTGAGAAAGCAATGTGGCAATTGGGCACGCAGTGAAGAGGAGAAAGCATACTCATTTGCGGAACATTTGAGGACTGTCTTTGAGCCAAACTTGGCAGAGAATAATTTTACACTTCCGGATCTGCCTGTGCATATGGATCACAACTCAGGTAATATACTATTTAACGCCCAAGACGTTGATGAAATTATTCGAACGCAGCTAAGTCCAAAAAAAGCGCCTGGGTATGACTTGGTCACACCAACCATGATAAAAAACCTACCATTTATAGCGGTTGAAGTTCTGACTAAAATATTTAATGCGATCTTGCAAAAAGGTTACTTCCCGGACATGTGGAAAATTTCTCAAATCAAGATGATTCCCAAGCCTGGAAAAGATTTAACTCTAACTTCGTCATACAGGCCTATAAGTTTACTTCCGTGCCTATCAAAACTATTTGAAAAGGTTTTTCTTCAAAAGATTCTTCCTATTATGGAAAACACAAATAGTATTCCAGCTCATCAGTTCGGCTTTCGTGAAAGGCATGGAACAATAGAGCAAGTGAACCGCATAACTTGCGAGATAAGGAAAGCCTTTGAAGAAAAAAAATACTGCTCTGCCGTTTTTCTGGATGTCGCTCAGGCATTTGATAAAGTATGGCACGAGGGTCTTTTATATAAAATAAAATATCACCTACCAATTGTTACACACAAACTTCTAGAATCTTACCTTCTTAATCGCTACTTCAGGGTAAAATATAAGGAAACTACAACTTCTGATTATAAAATGAATGCAGGTGTTCCTCAAGGAAGTGTTCTCGGCCCCGTTCTTTATCTGATATTTACGTCGGACTTGCCGATATCTGAACATATAACTACATCAACATTTGCGGATGATACAGCTTTGATAAGCACTCACTCAGACCCTAATGTTGCCTCCTTGAGACTTAACAACCACCTTAGAGCTGTGGAGACGTGGTTCAAAAACTGGCGAATTAAAGTTAACGAACTTAAGAGCAAGCACGTTACGTTTACACTTAGAATGGGGTCTTGTGCCCCTGTCTCGTTAAATGGTGTTAATATCCCACAGTCTGAGAGTGTTACATACCTTGGTATTCACTTAGACAGACGTCTTACATGGCGAAAACATTTAGAAGCCAAGAGGCTTCATATGAAGCTGAAAGCCTGCCAGTTACATTGGTTAATTAATAAGCATTCAAAACTTAGCCTTGACTCTAAGGTCATCCTGTATAATTGTATTATAAAACCAATATGGACTTATGGTATCCAACTATGGGGTACAGCCAGTATGTCTAATATTGAGCTTATACAGAGGGCACAATCGAAAATTCTAAGGATCATTACGGGAGCCCCGTGGTATGTCAGGAATATCAACATTCACGAGGACTTAAATATTCCGTTAGTAAGAGAAGAGTTTATAGGCATCAGAACGAAATACTTGGAAAAGCTTAGCAACCACCCAAACCCATTGGCGAGAGCCCTTACCCGAACCCAAACGCACACCAGACTGCAACGTGCAGACTTACCGCCCATTTAATTTAGAGGCCCGTTCTTCAAAATGGCTCCTTGGGAGTAACTAGTATTTAAGTTAGTTTTTTAAGATTTACACACTTATTGTTAGGCCAAGAATGGGCAGATTCAATAATCAGAATAATAAAGAATTTAAAAAAAAAAAAAAAAAAAAATTTTTCTATAGAGAATTTTCGATAGTAAATTTTTCTATACAAAATTTTCGATAGTAAATTTTTCTATAGAAATTTTCGATAGAAAATTTTTCAATAGAAAATTTTCGATAGTAAATTTTTCTATAAAAAATTTTTGATAGTAAATTTTCGATAGTAAATTTTTCTAAAGAAAATTTTCGATAGTAAATTTTTCTATAGAAAATTTTCGATAATAAATTTTTCAATAGAAAATTTTCTATAGTAAATTTTTCTATAAAAAATTTTTGATTGTAAATTTTTGATAGTTAATTTTTCTATAGAAAATTTTCGATAGTAAATTTTTCTATACAAAATTTTCGATAGTAAATTTTTCTATAGAAAATTTTCGATAGTAAATTTATCTATAGAAAATTTTTGATATTAAATTTTTCTATAGAAAATTTTCGATAGTAAATTTTTCAATAGAAAATTTTCGATAGTAAATTTTTCTATATAAAATTTCCGATAGTAAATTTTTCTATAAAAAATTTTCGATACTAAATTTTTCTATAGAAAATTTTCGATACTAAATTTTTCTATAGAAAATTTTCGATACTAAATTTTTCTATAGAAAATTTTCGATACTAAATTTTTCTATAGAAAATCTTCGATATTAAATTTTTCGATAGAAAATTTTCGATAGTAAATTTTCGATAGTAAATTTTTCTATAGATAATATTCAATAGTAAATTTTTCTATAGAAAATTTTCGATAGTAAATTTTTCTATAGAAAATTTTCGACAGAAAATTGTCGATAGTAAATTTTTCTATAGACAATTTTCGATAGTAAATTTTTCTATTGAAAATTTTTGATAGTAAACTTTTCTATAGAAAATTTTCGATAGTAAGTATTTCTATAGAAAATTTTTGATAGTAAATTTTTCTATAGAAAATTTTCGAAGTAAATTTTTCTATAGAAAATTTTCGATAGTAAATTTTTCTATAGAAAATTTTCGATACTAAATTTTTCAATAGAAAATTTTTGATACTAAATTTTTCTATAGAAAATTTTCGATACTAAATTTTTCTATAGAAAATCTTCGATATTAAATTTTTCGATAGAAAATTTTCGATAGTAAATTTTTCGACAGAAAATTTTCGATACCCGGCTAAAAATAAATGTGTATGTTCATATATGGCTATGTATTGATCTTTATATGATCATATATGACATATAAGGAAACAAATATGTGGCCATATATGCAAAAATCGATCCCATATATGAGGTCGTATTTAAAATATGTACCATATATGATATCATATATGGAACCATATATGTATGCAAATTTGAATCAGAATAACAAAAAAAATTTTTACGAATAAAATTATATTTTATTACCATCGATTAACAACTATTGTTCTACTTGCAAAATATTCTGCTTAAAAAATTACTTTTACATAGAAAAATGTTGGAAAAGGTAAGTTTTCATTAATATATATAAAGAATTCAAAAATCATATTTTCATTTTTTTCCAGTTCATCGTCATAACAAGTATAAGCGTGGACATTTTATTCCAAAACAAGATGAACTGGAAATTTTCGTATTCAAAATGTCGAAAAATATATTATTGAGTTCTTTGATGTTGAAGAAAATTAAACTACGCAGCTACGTTAAGCTCTCGCAACTTGGAGGAGAGTGCATATGCACCACCATAATGTTATCACTACGATTTCAATATTACAAACTTTTTACAAATCCCTTAATGTCGCCATATCAAATTGGAAATAAAAAGATCGTATAAGCAGTTTTGATACCGAGTTACGAGTTGAAGAAAGCTCTTCTACTTGGAAGAGAGAACATATGCGCCACCATAACGTTATCACTACGATTTCAACACTACAAACTATTTTGAAATCCCTTACTGTCGCAATAACAAATTGGAAATGGAAAGAACATATATGCAGTTTGAAGGTCGAGTTACGAGTTACAGCAACGTTCAGCTCACTCAACTTGGGGGAAAAATCATATGCACCACCATAACGTTATCACTACGATTTCAACACTACAAACTTTTGACATCCCTTACTGTCGGAAATGAAAAGAATGTATAATCAGTTTTGATGTTAAGTTACGATTTGGGAAGGACAACGTTTTTACTAACAATCACAAGAAGACTGTCACCTTACCTACATGGAAAATATTGTCGGCATGATGTAAGTATTAATAGTTTATTTATCCCTCTCCTTCAAATATCCTAACAAAGATAACCCACTAAGTTAATATACATACTACTAAATATATTGCTTTTAATAAAAGTTTTAAGTACTCATTTGCTTATTACACTGTGCAACAAGAAAAATGAGCCTCAATGGCTTCAACGCCATATGAAAGTAGACCATCAAATGGACAAAATCACCAAAGGGTTTTGCAAAGTCAGTTCGGATTTCTTTTTTATAGCCCACTGAAGTTTTTAATTTTTTATCAAAGGCGTTTGGAAAACGTCAGAAGTACTATAATAAGAACACATCTGAGCTTCAAAATATGATATGATGTCTTCAGTGAAATTTTATGGCGGTTCTTTTCTCAGAATATTTTAACCCTCTAACTGCCATTTTAAGGGGTCATTTTAGTCCTTTTTCAAAAACTAAACACAGAAGCCTAATAAAACGTCCATTTAGAGGGTTAAAATGTTCTACAAATATTTTCCTCATAAAATTTCACTAGGGGTTGTCGAATGTTCAAAGTTTGTGCAACATGCGCAAAGTGCTTAAAAAGGGTTAAGTATAAATAATCAATGTTTGTTATTTATTTTTACCAAAGCAGTGTTAAAAAATATCGACAAAAAACAGTGCAAATATACTTTTGAGCTAAAAATTATGTTCTGATGTGTTTTATAAAATTTTATGATGATTCTTTTCTTTGACCAAATTAACCCTCTAGCTCCCGTTTTAAAGGGTCATTTTTGTCCTTTTTTAAAAGAAATACAAAAAAGTCTATAAAAAAAGGCAGTTAAAGGGTTAAAATGTTTTACAAATATTTTCTGCATCAAATTTTACTAGGGCACGTCTAAGACAGAAAGTTCGTCCAGCATATAGAAAATGCTTAAAAATTTTAAAGTACCCGGCTAAAAATAAATGTGTATGTTCATATATGGCTATGTATTGATCTTTATATGATCATATATGACATATTAGGAAACATATATGTGACCATATATGCAAAAATGTATCCCATATATGAGGTCGTATGTAAAATATGTACCATATATGATATCATATATGGAACCATATATGTTATCATAAAATGTTAAATCTTAGTTAATGTGTATGCAAATTTGAACCAGATTTACAAAAAAAAAATGTTATTTACGATTAAAATTATATTTTGTTACCATCGATTGACTTATGTACAAAAAGATAACTGCAATATCGGTGCATATAAATAATTTAACCAATATTGTTCTACTTGCAAAATACTCTGCTTAAAAAATACTTTTACATAGAAAAATGTTGGAAAGGGTAAGTTTTCATTAATATATATAAAGAATTTTAAAATCATGTTTTAATTTTTTTTCCAGTTCATCGTCATAACAAGTATAAGTGCGGACATTTTATTCCAAAACAAGATGAACTGGTAATTTTCGTATTCAAAATGTCAAAAAAAAACAATATTATTGAGTACTTTGATGTTGAAGAAAATTAAACTACTCAGCTATGTTAAGCTTTCACAACTTGGAAGAGAGGGCATATGCACCACCATAATGTTATCACTACGATTCCAATACTACAAACATCCCTTAATGTCGAAATAGAAAGATCGTATAAGCAGTTTTGATACCGAGTTCCGAGTTGAAGAAATTCAACTATACGCAGCTACGTTAAGCTCTTCTACTTGGAGGAGAGAACATACGCGCCACCATAACGTTATCACTACGATTTTAACACTACAAACTATTTTGAAATCCCTAACTGTTGCAATAGCAAATTGGAAATGGAAAGAACATATATGATGTTTGAAGATCGAGTTACGAGTTACAGAAAATTCAACCATGCGCAGCAACGTTCAGCTCACTCAACTTGGGGGAAAGGGCATATGCACCACCATAACATTATCACTACGATTTCAACACTACAAACTTTCGACACCCCTTACTGTCGAAAATGAAAAGAACGTATAATCAGTTTTGAGGTTGAGTGACGATTTGGGAAGGACAACGTTTTTACTAACAATCACAAGAAGCCTGTCACCCTTACCTACATGGGAAATATTGTCGGCATGATGGTATAAATAGTTTATTTATCCCTCTCCTTCAAATATCCTAACAAACATAACCCAGTAAGATAATATACATAATTCTAAATATATTGCTTTTAATAAGTTTCAAGTACTCATTTGCTTATTATGAGTAAAAAATGCTTTTAGTAGTAGCAAGTTATTTTTTGCTGGAATAAAAATGGAATGTGGAATTATTTTTAATATGTTTTCAGTTGGAATTTCGTAAAAAGGTCTTAACAAAATACACTCTATTAACATGTACATATGTATCTAAGAAGTCAATATTTAAAGGTACATAGGTGTTTCCTTAAATGATATAAGTGTTATCATTAAAACCCATCAGCACCAAATGCTATTGTTGTTAATACTTAAGGGCCTGTCACAGAGTCAATTCCGTTCCAAAGTGGTTTGAAAATTTTCTTCTAAAAACGTAAAACAAAATATTTTTTCGGAATAAAACCACTCCTATGCAATTCAATCCCACTTTGATTTTTGGAGGTGATTTTATTCCGAAAAAAACACTTATTACAATTCCGAACGGAATTAAGCCTGTGACATACCCTTTAATATAATAAAATGTCTAGAAATACCTTATATATTAATATTTTATATCTTTTTTTATAGATTTTGACTTTAAATATGCTAAAATGAGGTTTATAGCATAACAAAAACGCTAACAAGGGAAGTCTCCCTGGTGTCACCCTCCGATCTTCATGAAATTTGGATATGTTGTTAAGAACGAAAATTAATTAGATACGTATTTTTTTTAGCGGCCCAAACTCATTTTTTAGGGGGGTCGATTTGTATGGGGGGAAATTGACCTTTTTCAGTTTTTTACGATTTACGTCTATTTAAACAAAATTAATATAGGCATGTCTGGTATCAGATTAAAGGTATTAAAAATACCTATCTAGTGGTGCTAACAACGGGCCAAAGAAGATAATATTTTTCGACTTATTAACAAAAATGTCCTAAAATTTTGGTATTTTACTCAATATGACGAAAATTTGTGCATGTTAGGACACGTTCTTAGCACACGTAGATAGGTTTTCCAAAGACCTTTCATTTGGTATGTAACATGACTAGGTTTCTTTGCATAGTATAGGAGATAAACGTAAAAAACTGAAAAATGGCCTTGTCTTCCCCCCTCCTTTTTACCATCTAAATATGAATTTGGGCCGCTAAAAAAAATACGTGTCCCTTTATTTTTTCAGGTCTACAAAATAAAACCAATTCCATAAAGATCCGCGGGTGACACAAGGGAGACTTCCCTTGTAAGTCTGAAGATAATCTAAATTAACAATAAAACAACAAGGAAATCATCCTTCCTTTACTCTCTTCTTGATATTTTAGATCCTTTATGTTAAATTTTTTTTGACTATCAAAATGTGTTATCTATAAGTTAAATTATATATTTTTATATATCACCAAAAATGCAAACGGAGTAAAGGCCTATTCACACCTGAGGTGAAATCTCGTTCGAACGAGATTTCGATCATATGGTCTGTATCATTTTATACACAACCATGTGATCAAAATCTCATTCGAACGAGATTTCCCCTCAGGTGTGAATTGGGTATAAGTAAAAAATCAAAATCATCAAACTAAAGGTTTTTTCATTGAAATATATGAAAAACACCATGATGAATAAAAATAATAGTGGTATTCAGAGTCTTGCTTGCCAGCCCTGGCACTGGTGGTAAAAGAGCACTTTTTAAAATTACTTTTCAAAATACATGTATTTTTTGAAAGAAGTACTCTTTTGCTACATTGCCAGGGCTAGCAACAAGACTCTGAATACCTCTAATGTTTTTTATTTTTAATTATACTTATGTACACCGTTTGCAATTCTGGTGAATATAAACATAATAATCTTTTACATATAGTTTAAGATGAAAAAATAATTAATAAATAAGAAAAAGAATGTAAAACAAACTTAAAACAAGATCATATATGATCCAATATATGATACAATATATGATCACATATATTGGATCATATATGACCGTGTCTTATATAAGCGCCAATTTTGGAATATGTTCATATATGAGACCATATTTTATACTATATATGATACTGTATATGGTCTCATATATGATATCATATATGATAATATACAAGATTTTTAGCCGGGTAGTAAATTTTTCTATAGATAATATTCAATAGTAAATTTTTCTATAGAAAATTTTCGATACTAAATTTTGCTACCCGGCTAAAAATGTTGTATATCATCATATATGAGTTCATATATGAGACCATATACAGTATCATATATAGTATCAAATATGGTCTCATATATGAACATATTCCAAAATTGGCGCTTATATAAGACACGATCATATATGATGCAATATATGTGATCATATATTAGATCATATATTGAATCATATATTGGATCATATATTGAATCATATATTGGATCATATATGATGTTGTTTTTAATTTGTTTTACATTATTTTTTATATTTTTTATTTATTTTTTTCTCTTAAACTATATGTAATAGATTATTATGTATATATTCACCAGAATTGCAAACAGTGTACATAAGTTTAATTAAAAATAAAAAATATTTTTTTATTCATACTGGTGTTCTCATATATTTTAATGAACACCTTTAGTTTGATGATTTTGATTTTTTAGTTACTATCGTTTGCATTTTTGGTGACCATATAAAAATATATAATTAAACTTATAGATACGAGAATACATTTTGATATTCAAAAGAATAAATTGAACATAAAAGATCTAATATATAAAGTTTTTCAATTGATGTCAACTACGAAAGATGCGAACAAAGGGCTTATTACAGGAACGATGATTTCCTTTGTGTTTTCTTGTTTTAGTGTTAATTTTGATTATCTTCATACTTAGCGTTTTTGTTAAAAAAGTCAAAATCTAAAAAAATAGATATAAAATAAAATTAGTATGCATATAAGATATTTCCAGAATTTTTATTGTATTGAATTATTACCAACAACAGCATTTGGTGCCATGTACCTTTAAATTGGCTTGATACTGCTAGATACATACATACATGTTAATGGAGTGTATTTTGTTAAGACCATGGGATGCTTAAGACCATGAATGCTTTTTACGGAAAGATATATTGTCTTTCAGAACTCGATCTGATAAAATATTAAAAATTATTCCATATTCCTTTTTATTCCAAAAAAAAAAAAGAACTTGCAACTACTAAATGCATGTTTTTACTCAAAATTTTTAGAAGGCACATAATAACTTAAGACTTCGATTAAAAGCAATATATTTAGTAGTATGTATTTTATCTTTCTGGGTTATGTGTGTAACGATATTTGAAGGATAGGGATAAGAAACTATTTTTACTTACATCATGGCGACAATGTGCCAGGTTGTCACTTTCGCTAATTGACAGCTTTCTTGTGATTGTAAGTAAAAACGTTGTCCTTCCGAAATCGTAACTCAACCTTAAAACTGATCATAACTTTTTTCATTTCGATTTTCTATGGCGACAGTAAGCAATTTTAAAATAGTTTATAATGTTGGAACCGTAGTGATAACGTTATGGTGGTGCATATGCCTTCTCCTCCATCTTGGGCGAGCTTAACGTAGCTTCTCATGGTTGAATTTTCTTTAAATAGTACCTCGGCCTCCAAACTTATACGTTCTTTCCATTTCCAATTTGCTATTGCGATAGTATGGGATTTCAAAATAATTTATAGTGATGGAATCGTAATGATAACATTTCTGGTGGTGCATATGTCCTCTTCTCCAAGTTGAGTGAGCTTAACTTAACTCGGCCTTAAAACGCTTATACGATCTTTCCACTTCCAATTTGCTATGGCGATATTAATGGTTTTTTAATAGTTTGCAGTATTGCAATCGTACTGATAACATTATGGTGGTGCATATGCCCTCTCCCCCAAGTTGCACGAGATTAACGAAGCTGCGTAGTTTAATTTTCCTTAACATCAAATTACTAAATAATATTGTATTTGCGACATATTTACATTCACTCATTTTGAATATGATAATGTTTTGGAATAAAATGTCCACGCTTATACTTGTTATGACGATGAACTGGAAAAAAATAAAACATGATTTTAAAATTCAAATACATATTAATGAAAGCTCACCTTTTCCAAATTTTTTTATGTTAATTTACATCATGGCGACAATGTACCAGGTTGTCACTTTCGCTTATAGACTGATTTCTTGTAATTGTAAGTAAAAACGTTGTCCTTCCCAAATCGTTACTCAACCTTTAAACTGATCATACCTTCTTTTCATTTCGATTTGCTATGGCGAAAGTAAGCGTTTTCAAAATAGTTAGTAGTGTTGGAACCGTAGTGATAAATGGTGGTGCATATGCCCTCTCTCCAAGTTGAGCGAGCTTAACGTAGCTACGCATGGTTAAACTTTCAGCAACTAGTAACTCGGCCTCCAAACTTCTTATACCTTCTTTTCATTTCCAATTTTCTATTGCGACAGTAAGGGATTTCAAAATAATTTGTAGTGTTGGAATCGTAGGGATAACAGTTCTGGTAGTGCGAATGTCCTCTTCTCCAAGTTGAGAAAGCTTAACGTAACTCGGCCTCAACACTGCTTATACGGTCTTTTCATTTCCGATTGGCTATGGCGACATTAAGGGATTACCAAATAGTTTGCAGTATTGCAATCGTAGTGAAAACATAATGGTGGTGCATATGCCCTCTCCACATAGTCGCACGAAATTAACGAAGCTGCGTAGTTTAATTTTATTAAACATCAAAGTACTCAATAATATTGTATTTGGATAAAAAAAAGTCCACGCTTATACTTGTTATGACGATGAACTGAAAAAAATTAACACATGATTTTAAAATTCTAAATACTTATTAATGAAAACTTACCTTTTCCAATTTTTTTTATGTAAAAGTAACGATTTTAAGCAGAATATTTTGCAACTAGGAAACAATATTTGTTAAATTACACCGCTCAACAGTCATTTTCCGGTTTGAATTCTGGTGATCAATTTTAGTAGTCTTTGATCTCCTGATTCCAAATCTGTACTCCAAATTTTTCCATCACGTCCAGATTTTTAGTAATTCACGGTTAAAAATGCGAAAAATTACGATTTTTGCATTATTTGAAAGCCTGCACAGCAGCCATTGTATGGAATACAAATCTGGTATAAAGCGCAAAAGTATAATTTGTCTATGGTCTCCAATATAGAAAACAATTTTTTTCTAATTTTTGCGTTTGGTTGGGTTACAATTGCGTTTTAAAATGACTCTGTTAAAATTATCATTTTTGTAAAAAAGATAAGGTAGGTACCTTAGTTTTTTTGATATTTTTCAAAGAAAAAATAAAAAAAATAAATATTTTACAAATTTAAATTTTCTGTGTTATTTTTCGTATAAACCGGGAGATATCTTTAATGGGTTTAAAAGTCTATAAGAAAGAATGAGATTTTGTCTAAATTTTGAGCTCATCACACTAAAGATTGATCATCTGGTTTTTGTTTTTGAGCCTTTTAAAAATAGTGCTTTTTCTAATTTTTTCACAGTGTTTTTTTAAAATACGTGTTTGGCCAATAATAGTGCAACAACTTCAAATTTTTTTTATCATATATTTGAGATCATAGTTCAATTCAACTCTAACGCTTCATACCAGATTTTTATTCCACCCAGTGGCTGCTGTGCAGGCTTTCAAAAATGGCAAAAATCGCGTTTTTTCGCATTTTCAACCGCGAATAATTAAAATTCTAGACGTGATGGAAAAATTTGGAGCACAGATTTGGAATCAGCGAGTCAAAATCTTTAAAAATTTTGTATCAAACTTCAAACCGGAGTCAAAAACCTTCGATTTGTTGAGCGGTGTTATTGATATATATTAGACTATGAATATATATCAGTCAATCGATGGTAAGGTAATAATATAATTTTAATTGCTAATAACTTTTATTTTGTAATTCTGGGTTCAAATTTGCATACACATGTACTATGATTTAACATTTTATGATAACATATATGGTTCCATATATGATATCATATATTGCACATATTTTATATACGACCACATATATGGGATCGTTTCTTGCATATATGGTCACATATATGTTTCCATATATGTCATATATGGTCATATAAAGATCAATACATAAGCATATATGAACATACACATTTATTTTTAGCCGGGTATAGAAAATTTTCGACAGTAAATTTTTCTTTATAAAATTTTTTTACAGAAAATTTTCGATAGTAAATTTTTTTATAGAAAATTTTCGATACCCGGCTAAAAATATTGTATATTATCATATATGATATCATATATGAGACCATATACAGTATCATATATAGTATCAAATATGGTCTCATATATGACCATATTCCAAAATTGGCGCTTATATAAGACACGATCATATATGATCCAATATATGTGATCATATATTAGATCATATATTGAATCATATATTGGATAATATATTGAATCATATATGGGATCATATATGATGTTGTTTTCAATTTGTTTTACATTCTTTTTCATATTTTTTAATTATTTTTTTCATTTTAAACTATATGTAATAGATTATTATGTATATATTCACCAGAATTGCAAACGGTGTACATAAGTATAATTTAAAATTAAAAATATTTTTTTTATTAATTTTGGTGTTTTCATATATTTTAATGAAACCCTTTAGTTTGATGATTTTCATTTTTTAGTTACTATCATAAAAATAAATAATTTAACTTATAGATATGAGAATACATTTTGATAGTAAACAAAATAAATTGAACATAAAAGATCTTATATATCAAGTTTTTCAATTGATATCAATTACGAAAGATGCGAACAAAGGGCTTATTAAAGGAACGTTGATTTCCATTGTGTTTTATTGTTTTAGTGTTAATTCCGATTATCTTCAGACTTAGCGTTTTTGTTATGGTATAAGCCTCTTTTTTACAATTTTTATAGTCAAAATCTAAAAAAGGATATAAAATAATATTAATATTTAAGATATTTCTAGAATTTTTATTGTATTAAAGTATTACCAACGATAGCATTTGGTGCTAATAGGTTAATGATAACACGGATGTCCTTTAACGAAGCAACCATTTACCTTTAAAGATTGGCTAGATACTGCTAGTTACATACATACATGTTGGAGTGTATTTTGTTAAGACCATGGGATGCTTAAGCCCATTGGATGCTAAAGACTATAGAATGCTTTTTAAGGAAAGATATATTATCTTTCAGAAATCCATCTGAAAAAATATTAAAAATTATTACACATTTCTTTTTTATTCCAGCAAAAAAGAACTTGCTACTACTAAATGCACGCATCAAAATTCATAGCAAGCAAATAATTACTTAAGACTTTGATTAAAAGCAATATATTCAGTAGTACATATGTATTTTATCTTGCTGGGTTATGTTTGTAAGAATATTTGAAGGATATGGATAAAAACTATTTCTACTTACATCATGTTTGTAAGGATATTTGAAGGACAGGGATAGTAACTATTTCTACTTACATCACGGTGACAATGTGCCAGATTGTCACTTTCGCTTATAGACAGCTTTCTTGTAATTGTATAAAAACGTTGTCCTTCCCAAATCGTTACTCAACCTTAAAACTGATCGTTCTTTTCATTTCGATTTGCTATGGCGATAGTAAGCGATTTCAAAATAGTTTGTAGTGTTGGAACCGTAGTGATAACGTTATGGTCGTGCATATGCCCTCTGCTCTAAGTTAAGCGAGCTTAACGTCCCTCCGCATGGTTGAATTTTCTAGTAACTCGGCCTTCAAACTTCTTTTACGTTCTTTCCATTTCCAATTTTCAACAGTAAGGGATTTCAAAATAATTTATAGTGTTGGAATCGTAGTGATAACATTTCTGGTGGTGCATATGTCCTCGTCTACAAGTTGAGTGAGCTTAACCTTATTCGGTCTCAAAACTGCTTATACGATCTATCATTTCCAATTTGTTATGGCGACATTAAGGGATTTCAAAATAGTTTGCAGTATTGCAATCGCAGTGAAAACATAATGGTGGTGCATATGCCCTCTCCACGAAGTTGCACGAGATTAACGAAGCTGCGTAGTTTAATTTTCTTCAACATCAAATCACTCTATATATATGATCCTTTTGAATATGATCTTGTTTTGGAATAAAATGTACACTAGAGTGTCCCTTATTTTGGAAATGTTGGAAATCTTGAGACGGTACCCGCTCATTTTTTTCCTTTTGACTTAAAAATAACTCAGGAAAAATTTTACGCCCCTAGGACCACGCCTTCCCTACGCGACGGGCCCTTAAAGAGCGGGGCCTAAAAAATCATTTTTCCATACAAACCAAAAAATTTTTTTTTTGATTTTTAATTTTTTTGTTATTATTTATTATATTACTTGGTTTGCTTATTCACAACAAAAAATTTGATTTTGGTGGGATAAGTCTTTCAGCGCTAAAAAATTTTTCGCAAAAAAAAATTTTGAGCCGCCGGGGTCCTACAGTAAAAAATTTTTAAAAAATATTTTTTTTTAGTTTTGACCAGCAACGGTTTTAGCTGCTATGTTGCTTTAAATGATATATATTCATAAAAAAATATTTTTTGTATCTGTGACATCTTAATCGTGTTCTAAAAAAGGGTAAAAAATGCATTGATGATTTTTTTCGATACACGATAAAAATGTCACAAATATGAATAATATTTTTTTTGGAATATATATCATTAAAAACAACATAAAAACTAAAACCATTGCTTTTCAAAACTAAAAAAAAATATTTTTTAAAAATTTTTTACCGTAGGATTCCTACGGCTCAAAATTTTTTTTTTCGAAAAAGATAAAGATGTCACAGATATGAATAATTTTTTTTTTGGAATATATATCATTTAAAGCAACATAGCAACTAAAACCGTTGCTGGTCAAAACTAAAAAAAAATATTTTTTAAAAATTTTTTACTGTAGGACCCCGGCCGCCCAAATTTTTTTTTTGCGAAAAATTTTTTAGCGCTGAAAGACTTATCCCTCCAAAATCAAATTTTTTGTCGTGAATAAGCAAACCAAGTAATATAATAATTAATAACAAAAAAATTAAAAATAAAAAAAAAATTTTTTTGGTTTGTATGGAAAAATGATTTTTTAGGCCCCGCTCTTTAAGGCCCCGTCGCGTAGGGAAGGCGTGGTCCTAGGGGCGTAAAATTTTTCCTGAGTTATTTTTAAGTCAAAAGGAAAAAAATGAGCGGGTACCGTCTCAAGATTTCCAACATTTCCAAAATAAGGGACACTCTAATGTACACGCTTATACTTGTTATGACGATGAACTGGAAAAAATAATACATATGATTTTAAAATTCTAAATTCATTTAAAATTCTAATTAAAACTTACCTTTTCCATTTATTTATGTTAAAGTAACTTTTTTAATCAGAATATTTTGCAACTAGGAAACAATATTTTTTTAAATTATTGATACGAACCGGTATTAAGGTATAAATATGGTAATAAAATATAATTTCAATCCTACAAAACTTTTGTTTTGTAATTCCGGTTGATATTTTCATACACATGCACTAAAACTTAACATTTTATGATAAAATATATGTTTCCATATATGATATCATATATGGCACATATTTTATATACGGCCACATATATGGGATCGTTTCTTGCATATATGGTCACATATATGGGATCGTTTCTTGCATATATGGTCACATATATGTTTCCATATATGTCCTATATGATCATATAAAGATCTATATATAAGCATATACGAACATACACATTTATTTTTAGCCGGGTAGTAAATTTTTTTTATAGAAAATTTTCGATAGTAATTTTTTTAATAGAAAATTTTCGATAGTAAATTTTTTTATAGAAAATTTTCGATAGTAAATTTTTCTATAGAAAATTTTCGATAGTAAATTTTTCTATAGAAAATTTTCGATAGTAAATTTTTCTAGAGAAAAAAAATTTTCGATAGTAAATTTTTCTATAGAAAATTTTCAATAGTAAATTTTTCTATAGAAAATTTTAGAAAATAAATTTTTCTATAGAAAATTTTCGATAGTAAATTTTTTTATAGAAAATTTTTGATAGTAAATTTTTCTATAGAAAATTTTCGATAGTAACTTTTTCTATAGAAAATTTTCGTTAGTAAACTTTTCTATAGAAAATTTCCGATAGTAAATTTTTCTATAAAAAATTTTCGATATAAAATTTTTCTATAGAAAATTTTCGATATTAAATTTTTCTATCGAAAATTTTCGATAGTAAATTTTTCTATAGAAAATTTTTGGTACTAAATTTTTCTATAGAAAATTTTCGATACTAAATTTTTCTATAGAAAATTTTCGATAGTAAATTTTCGGTAGTAAATTTTTCTATACATAGTAAATTTTTCAAAAGAAAATTTTTGGTAGTATATTTTTTTTAGAAAACTTTCGATAGTAAATTTTTCTATAGAAAATTTTCGATAATAAATTTTTCTATAGAAATTTTCAATGGTAAATTTTTCAATAGAAAATTTTCAATAGTAAATTTTTCTATAGAAAATTTTCGATAGTAAATTTTTCTATACAAAATTTTCGATAGTAAATTTTTCTATAGAAAATTTTCGATAGTAAATTTTTCTATAGAAAATTTTTGATAGTAAATTTTTCTATAGAAAATTTTCGATAGTAAATTTTTCTATAGAAAATTTTCGATAGTAAATTTTTCTATAGAAAATTTTCGATAGTAAATTTTTCTATAGAAAATTTTCGATAGTAAATTTTTCTATAGAAAATTTTTGTTAGTAAATTTTTCTATAGAAAATTTTCGATAGTAAATTTTTCTATAGAAAATTTTCGATAGTAAATTTTTCTATAGAAAATTTTCGATAGTAAATTTTTCTGTAGAAAATTTTCGATAGTAAATTTTTCTATAGAAAATTTTCGATAATAAATTTTTCTATAGAAAATTTTCGATAGTTAATTTTTCTATAGAAAATTTTTGATAGTTAATTTTCCTATAGAAAATTTTTGATAGTAAATTTTTCTACAGAAAATTTTCGATACTAAATTTTTCTATAGAAAATTTTTGATAGTAAATTTTTATATAGAAAATTTTTCTATACAAAACTTTTCGACAGTAAAATTTTCTATAGAAAATTTTCGATAGTAAATTTTTCTATAGAAAATTTTCAATAGTAAATTTTTCTATAGAAAATTTTCGATAGTAAATTTTTCTATACATAGTAAATTTTTCAAAAGAAAATTTTTGATAGTAAATTTTTCTTTAGAAAACTTTCGATAGTAAATTTTTCGATAATAAATTTTTCTATAGAAATTTTCAATGGTAAATTTTTCAATAGAAAATTTTCGATAGGTAATTTTTCTATAGAAAATTTGTGATAGTAAATTTTTCTATAGAAAATTTTCGATAGTAAATTTTTCTATAGAAAAGACATTTTCTCAGAATCTAAGATATTTTTAGTGTAGAACATTTTCTCAGGTTCTGAAACATTCTACACAACATTTTTTAGATTCTGTGAAAATCTTCACTTTTTCTATAAGAAAATTGATTCAGATTCCGACCCTTTTAAAAACTGTAGAGACAAAATTTTAGATCCTTAAATATTTTTCGTAAAGAAAAACCCTCGGATTCTGAAAAAAAAAATCCTTTAGAAAAAGTCTCTTCTTATATATTTTTCCTATAGAAAAAGTCTCAGATTCTTATGAAAAAAGTCTAAGATTTTCTAAGATTTTTTCTACAGAAAAACTCTAATTTTCTTAGACAAGTGATTACTCAAAATTTTTTCCGCATAATTTTTTGTTTGTGTACACAGAATTTTAGATTTTGAGATATTTTTTGTTAAGAAAAATACTTGATTCTAAGACATTTTTCATAAAAAAGTCTCAAATTCTGAGACATTTTTCTAGATTCTGAGAAAAATTCTCAGATTCAAAAACATAATTTTTTCATATAGAAAAGACTCAGATTCTGAGACATTCTTTATATAGAAAAAGTCTCAGATTCTGACACACTTTTTCTATAGAAAAAGTTTTAGATTGTGAAACATTTTTCCTATAGAAAAGTCACAGAGTCTGAAACATTTTTTCTATAAAAAAAATCTTAGATTCTGAGACAATTTTATCTATAAAAAAAGTCTCTGCTTTTGAAAAAAATGTAATAAAAAAATTTTAAATTGCAAAAAACTCCGATTTTGAGACACAGAAAATGTCTCTTATTCTCAGAAATTTTTTATATCAAAAATGATTTTAGATTCTTGGACATTTTTCTATAGAAAAAGTCTTATATTCTGAGCAAAAGGCTAACATTTTGAGACATCATTCCTACAGAAAAAGACTTAGGTTCTGAGACATTTTTCTTATAGAAAGTCATAGATTTTGAGACATGTTTCTTATAGAAATCTGGCACTGGTAGTCCCACTTTTAGTTTACAGCTGTGTTTCAAAATATGTATACAAGTTTTAAATTTAACTTTAATTCTAATCAATAAAACATACAAACAAGCACCCACAATAGGGGTGGGATAGTGCACGAGTTTTCGATTTCGACACGCTAGAACCGCTTATTTTGTGAGGTTCGTAAAAAAAAATACATGGGCCAAAAAATGGGGCAGATCGGATAGGATCTAGGGGTCGCTCATCGGGGTCAAAGTTGGGTGTGGAGGGGAAAAATTCCACAAAAAGCCCCAAAACTCCCCTGGTTTTGCTCCTAGAGGGGTCAAATGTGAGACCGGCCCCCATTATTTTTTCCCCTTGAACACTTTTGCCAAACATACCTAAGCCCTATCTCCAATCCCTAAGGGGGGTCCCATACAAAGGTTCAATTTTTAAAAAATCTTGCTCCTACCGCTCTAGCTGTCCTAGAAGTCACCCTAGAGGAATCAAATGTATGACCGACCCCCAATATTTTTTCAACCCCAACATTTTCTTAGAACATACCTACCCCTTATCTCCAATCCTTGGGGTGGTCCCCATACATTTTTTTTTATTTTTTCTTAAATTGTCATATTAAATCAGCTCCTACCGGTCCAATGGTGCCTCCTAGAGGGGTCATTAGCAAGACCAACCCCCATTAATTTTTAGCCCCCAACATACCAATTCCATATCTACAATTACTAAGGGGTCTCCCACACAAAATGACATTTTTGTAAAACTTGCTCTCACCGCTCTAACTATCGCAGGGATGACCCTAGAGAAGTTAAATGTGTAACCGACCCCCAATATTTTTTCAGCCCCAACATTTCCCCAAACAAACCTACCCTCTATTTTAAAGCCTTAAGGGTGTCCCCACACATTTTTTTTTTTTATTTTTTTTTATTTTTTTTTATAAAATCTGCGCCTACCGCTCTTATTCTGCCTTGTAGGAACGGTAAATGCAGACTGACCCCCATTAATTTTTGCCCCCTACATTTTTTCTGAACATACCTACGCCGTATTTCCACTTTGTAGGGGTGCTCCCCTGGGGAAAACTAAATTAGTAATGTATGTATGTATAGAAGTCAAATGTATGAGCTGCCCATATATTTTTTTATCCAAAACATTTTCTTCAAACATACCTACCCTCTATCTTCAAGGTGTTACCCCACATTTTTTTTTATTTATTTTATCGAGAAATCCGAGGTCTTTAATTTGCAATTTAATAGTAACTTTAGTTAAGCGTAAAAAAATATTTTTTTAACTTGAAAATAATAAAAAATGATAAATAGTATAACTATAAATCAAAATAATTTATTTTTATCGTGTGATGGATATTGTTTCCGATTTTCGGCCACGACCTGAAGCAAAACAATTTTTTTCCTCCTCGTTACGTCACAACACGTTGTTAATGTCTTCTATTAATTTTACGCCTCTTTCGGCAGCGTCGTTGACAACATGTAATTTACGTAATATTTGCAGCGCTCGCTGGTAGTCCTGACGATTTTCCCAAGTATTTGGATCGGAAGCAATGAAATTTGTTGTTATTCCGAAGCGTCCAAAAAATTTTGGAGTCCCAGGTGTGACGTAGTGGCTTAAATCAATTTTCATGAGTTCTTGATTCACTTGTTTCGATGCCATGTTAATTCTTTTCACACCTTCGAATCCAACAACATGTACTGGAGGATTACTATCCTTGTTGCCACTGTCGCCGCTATCCTCTGAGGCATCTTCTTCCCCGATATCATCGTCTTCTTCTTCCTCGCTGTCTTCGTTATACGATTCGTCCATCTCATCGCCAGATAACTCTTCCTCCAATTCCTCTTTCTCTTCTTCAAATATACGAATTGCATTCGACAGTTTTCGTTTTATTTCACAAAAGATATTCGGATCAAATAGTGCGATAGCAACAGCTTCGCCACTGAGATACCAGAGATGTCCACAGAATCTCTTGACCAATCGTTGCGACAGAATCTTATCAATTGAAGCATAATTGGCAATCGCTTTCAAAAAATTCAAACCATTATTTGGAGCTTCTATTGCTTTGGTAGCGCTAATCCAAGCTTTTACGTAAATTGTTATGATGAAAACGGTCACAGCAAGAAGTGCATTTAATTCTTTTTTGGCCAAACCGATATATTTTCGGAACAAAAACATTTTTAAGGCAATATATGCCTTTTGCCATCGAGCATGACTGAGTGGTCCTGGTGGGCTAAAATGCTTATTAGGAATATTTTCGCCAAGGTATAATAAAACAATTTTAAGTAACTCCTGTAGTCGTTTCTGGGTTGCTTTTCTTTTATTTGAGCCCAACAAAACAACTTGATGTCAGTTTGGACTTGAGCTGGTGTGTTGCCTGCCACTTCCTCATCTTATATGCCAAGACTGTACGGTTAGGTTGTAAGTGGCTGCTGACGTTTTACGTCAACACACGTAGACTCTGAGGTCCATTGTGATAACTGTACGGTTAGTCTTTTATATTTTCCAACTGCTCTTTAAAACGCGTTTTGCCGAATTTGGTTTCAAACATTTAGTTTTCCCCAGGGGAGCACCCCTACAAAGTGGAAATACGGCGTAGGTATGTTCAGAAAAAATGTAGGGGGCAAAAATTAATGGGGGTCAGTCTGCATTTCCCGTCCTTAAAAGGCACAGTGGGAGCGGTAGGCGCAAATTTTATAAAAAAAAATTAAAAAAAAAAAAATGTGTGGGGACACCCTTAAGGCTTAAAAATAGAGGATAGGTTTGTTTCGGGAAAATGTTGGGACTGAAAAAATATTGGGGGTCGGTCACACATTTAGCTTCTCTAGGGTCACCCCTGCGATAGTTAGAGCGGTGGGAGCAAGATTTACACAAATGACGTTTTGTGTGGGAGACCCCTTAGGAATTGGAGATATGGAATTGGTATGTTCAGCAGAAGTGTTGGGGGCTAAAAATTAATGGGGGTTGGTCTTGATAATGACCCCTCTAGGAGGCACCATTGGACCGGTAGGAGCTGATTTAATATGACAATTTGAGAAAAAATAAAAAAAATGTATGGGGACCACCCTAAGGATTGAAGATAGGGGGTAGGTATGTTCTAAGAAACTGTTGGGGTTGAAAAAATATTGGGGGTCGGTCATACATTTGATTCCTCTAGGGTGACTTCTAGGACAGCTAGAGCGGTAGAAGAAAGATTTTTTAAAAATTGAACCTTTGTATGGGACCCCCCTTAGGGATTGGAGATAGGGCTTAGGTATGTTTGGCAAAAGTGTTCAGGGGGAAAAAATAATGGGGGCCGGTCTCACATTTGACCCTTCTAGGAGCAAAACCAGGGGAGTTTTGGGGCTTTTTGTGGATTTTTTCCCCTCTACGCTCAACTTTGACCCCGATGAGCGACCCCTAGATCCTATCCGACCTCCCCCATTTTTTGGCTCATACACTTTTTTTACCAACCTCACAAAATGAGCGGTTCTAGCGCTTCCAAATATTGCTGCTTAAAATCTCACACAACACTATCCCACCCTTAACCCACAATCTGATAACCGACCGCTTGATCAATGTTGTATAAATCCAAACAGTCACTAAAATATTATGTGGCCAATCTATCGATAGATGAATGGTGTATTAGGCCTGCCAAACAAAATCTCCAAATATGTACGCAGTGAAAAACACAAATACACAAAACCAAATCGAAAAACCCCACAAAATACCGAAAAATTGCATAACAACCACAATTCGGATTTTGATTGGATTAAAACAAGTATTTGGCGTCAACAATAAAATGGGTGATGAGTGACCAACAAAATAGAAAAAAAAAATTATAAACTGAAATTGTAAATTGGGGGATATGGATTGTGTGTAGCAGTAGATGTCCTCATTCGCATATTCAAAATCACTTCATATCAATAGTAAACAAGTACGTAGTACATACATATTTGTGCTGAAACACAATCATACAATTTAAATAGATGGGGTTTATTCAATATCTAAGTTACGAAATTCAAAACAAGGATTAGATATTTAATAGAAAAAGTTTTTGATTATTAGACATTATTTTAGATTTTTGAGACATATTTTCTATAGAAATTCTTAGATTCTGATCAGGGTCGTCTTAAGGCATCGCGGGGCACTTGGGCACACACAAATTTAGGGGCCCTGGAAAGTTAAAAGTCGCATGCCAAGAAAAAAAGATTTTTATACACGGTTTCGTTTAAAAAAGTAGATCACACAAACAATAAAAATATATATTTTGGGTCGGGTTATTCTAGCTCGAGGTATTTTTTCTACAAGCAAAAGTTCTTAAAATCTGATACTTTTTCTATTAGCAAAAGGTTTCTATCACAAGGCAAACCCATTTTTTACCCGGGTTCTGATAGCTTAATTTGAATAATTTTTTTGTCAGCTCTAGTTTTTGAGATATCGAAATTAAGAACCTACGAAAATAGGTATATTTGTAAGTCCATATTTAACAACACTGGTTTCGCAAACGTGAAAAACGATTTTAGGAATGTCGGATATGCAAATTCCAAAAATGCTCATCCTTTTTTTAATCATCTCTAGTTTTCGAGATATCGCTAAAATAAAAATTTTAAATTCTCATTTCGGTCCTTTTTAATGTTTTTTACTCAGCATCACTTTTTTAGAGTTCGAGGTCACGATTTGGACTTAAAAAGGAACGCAGATTTCAAAAATGCTATTAGTTTAATCGTTTCTGCATTATTTCATATTCGCATTCACTTCAACTAGTTTAGTTATGAGTTTTCCCCATACAATTTTAAACACTTTATCTGTCAAAATAAAACGTCGTTTAATTTTGGCGTTTAAATTATATGGGGAAAACCAATAATTACAAATGAATGCGAACACCGTTATAAAGTTATTAAGTAACGAAATAACATAAATTTGATTATTATATTATTGAACAATTTGTATCAGCATTTGCTAATCAACTTCAGATATTTGCAAAGGTTTTCCGAGTCAGCTCTATTTTACGAGAAATATCACAACAAAATATTGCACCATACTCACAAACGATTTTTTAATTTTGCTTTCGTTATAACTCGAAAAATAAAAGCTGTAAGAAATAAGCCAATACCAGTTTTAAAATCCTCGTATCCAATATAGTTTAGTTCTTGGTTTAAACTAGAGATGGGATCATGAGTGACTTTTCAATCACGATCACGCACGCTCACGAAAAAAAAAATTTAATCACGCACGATCACACACGAAATTTTTTTTTGTACTCACGCTCACGCACGCTCACGTGAGTAGAAAACAATTTTAATCACGCTCACGATGTAATCACGTTCACAAAATACTCACGAATTAAAATAAAATAAAAAAAATTTTATGCCATATTTTTATTTTTTTAACATTTATTTAAATATACAAAATGTTTTTGTAATTATAAAAGGGCAATTCCAAAATATTTAGAGCCAATTTTAGTCGTTTTTTGGAATGGTTTCTTCAGATTTAATTGAAAATTGGCACATAGATAGCCAACAAAGCTATGATAATGGAACTTTCTATCGTTTTTTAAATTCGGTTTACTGATCGTGTTATGGCAGGTCAAAGCTCGACTTTTTTTTTTGCAAAATTAGAAAAACATATCATCACATAAAACATGTTCTAACTTTTTAACCAATT
The DNA here is from genome assembly GCA_963921195.1 of Pegoplata infirma. Lineage (NCBI taxonomy): Eukaryota > Metazoa > Arthropoda > Insecta > Diptera > Anthomyiidae > Pegoplata > Pegoplata infirma. The sequence continues at coordinate 54,306 of CAWUER010000779.1, read as the reverse complement.
ATCCGATTTTCACAATTCTTGGCTCATATGAGAGCTTAAGTCTTGTGCTTTTTGGAAATAATTTTAAATGCAAAAGGATTCATTAAAGAAAAGTATCAAAAATGCTAAAACTTTTTTCTTTGCGAATATTTAAAACAACACATCTTTGATTTCTTTTTAACCCTTATGTGTGTGGACAGGTACCTGTGTACCTATTGCTTTTTCAAATCGAAATTTTTTATATAAGATTTTAGTCTACAATTCTACAATTTCATGAGAACTCCTAACTTTTTGTTATTATTATATTTTCATAGGTGTTTATATGTAATATCAGTTGGGGGGGGCGTGGCACATCAATTTGCTTTTTGCACCCTTAATAGGGTAAATAGGTACCTGGGTACCTGTATACGTTTTATATGGAGGCACATGAAAAAAATTAATTAGTTGCTTTACTAACGTGTGATAATCTAAATTATTTGACTTGGTTTTTAGAAATACCATTAAATAAAACTATATTTGATAAAAGAAAAATTGTTTTACAATAAAAAAAAAAATTATTCAAGGTTTATTTTTGATAAAAAAAAATATTTTTCATAAAAAAATTTATTTCAAGGTTTAACACAAAAAAAATTTTTTTTATTTAACCCTTCTGCACTCCTTGGGTCAATTTGACCCAATTTTGGTTTTCAAACGCAAAATTTTTCCCTTTAGTTATAAGATATCAACGTGAAACTTTTATTTATCCATTACAGGGACGAAAATTATGGTTTTAATAGAAAATAATAAAATTTAAATTTTTCCTCCCCCCTCCACATTTAAAAACACGATTTACACACATTTAATATCCTTTGGGTCAATATGACCCAACAAGCGATAATGCAAGTTTAGTTCTACTTTACCATTTTTTTTCTTCTGAATATAATTGAATTGGGTTCATTTTCATTCAGAATGATAGATCAATAATTTTGTCGGTCAAAGAATCAATAAAATCGCTTTCATTGAATAGTTTTTCATTCTAAATTTTATTATTCTCGTTAATTATTTTATCATTCAAAATTTTATTATTCTCGTACTGTGGGTAGGATTTTGAGAAACCCGCAAAGGTCCCGCCAACCCCAAAAAAGGGTGAGGTAACAAACCCAGAAAACTAACGCCCAATAGCAATTTTCTTTACGCTCTCGCAGGTCATGAAGAGCATGATCAATCACCACTTGGTAAATTATGTGGAGTCCGATTCACTCTTGTTTCGTAGAGTCGTTCTACAGGGGACTTGTTAGCATGATCTAACGACAATCTCCGAGTAGGGTTTTGCAAATAGGATCGATTTTAATACTCGTTAGGCCCATGTTATGTGATGACCCTCAGACGGCTTGTGGAATCAGCATCATCTGTATCCATGGGTGGAATAGCTATTGAGGAATCAGGCATGAAAATCCAAAGTGATGTTCGTTGGAACAAACATGTTTCTCAAGTGTCGAAAGAAGCATTCAAGTGTCTGATTTCCTAAAACGGTGGAAGAATTTCTTCACTCCGTCTGATCTCACTATTTATGCCGCCTATATCCGACCGAAAATGGAATACAACTCGCATATCTGGGCAGGTGCTGCAAGGTCGATCTGATCAGGTGCAAAGGAGTGCGTTGAAGCTCATCAATGACAGAAGGGTATCCGGCTCTATTGACTCATTCGAGCATAGTCGGAATGAGTATTGTGCGTCATTGTTATATAGATATAACCACGGTAAGTGTTCAGCTGAGATGGGCGCCTTTCCAGCAGATCACATCCTTTCGTTGTCTACTGTCCAATGTCTTGCACAACGAATTACAGAGAAAATTCGTTTCTCATCAGTCAAACTAGCCCTATGTGGAATTAAATCCCTGCAGAAGTCTACCCAGTCAGCTACACTCAAAAAAAAAAAAAATACCTTGTAAAATTACAAGAAAAAAATTTTACTTTTTTAGCTACCTCCTATTTTACAAGAATTCCTAGTAATTTTTCAAGCTTTTAACCAATAATTTTGTAATTTTACAAGGTTTTCATCAATAAAATAGTAAATTTACAAATTTTTGGACACGATAAAATTTACAGGGAGATTTCGTAACTTTACTAGATTTTTTGCTAATTCCTATTTTACGAGAATTTCTAGGAATTTTACAATATTTTACCAACTTTTTACCAATAAAATTTTAAATTTACAGTTTTTTTTTGGCGCAATTAAAATTACAAGGAATTCGCGTGAATTTACTAGATTTTTTTTGTATTTTTTTTTTGGAAATTTGTAAAATTAAAAAAAAAATGTATAATTTCAAAAAAAATGTAAATTTTGATCCAAATTTGTTTGTTAAAAAACAAGGAAAACTGTCAAATATTGGTAAAATGGTAAAATTACGAGACTTTTCCTAGTAATTTGAAAAAGTTTTTTTTTGTGTGTTTAAAATTTGAAAAAATTCAAATTAAATGTCCACAAACACTACTCCCTCATTCCTTCTCCTCATAACCCATTTTCTAATACCAACACAATGCATTGCATTAAGCATTGGCTCAAAGTAAAAAAAGGTTGAATTTCAAATTTAATTTTATTTTTTTTTAATAATTGCTCTGGAAGGGCTTATTTATTTTAGTTTTCATTATTTTTGATTATACTAAAACATGGAATTTTGTTTACATTTTAATGTTGGGTCATATTGACCCAAAGGATCATAGGAAGGGCACATATACAAGGGATGCAGAAGGGTTAAATATAAATAAAAGACATAGAAAAATTAATCCAAACAGTTGTTACATATGGGACGATTGATTGAGTGCTCGTTACAAATAGGCGTAAAGCAATTTTTGCAAGCCTTTCGAGTTTTTCTCTGCTTCTTTGTAAGCTTAGAGCATAGGTAACAACAACCCACAACCGCAATACGGCCATTCTTATCTCGAGTTTCTACATTAGTAACAGCTGTTGTTGAAATATCTCGCCCCAATACAACCTGTATTGCTGATCGAGTGGAATCGATTTTTATTACATTTGAATAATTGGCACGTCTTTCAATGTTGTCAAAAAAGTTGCTGATATTACAATTTTTTTTTTGGGTGTAGGATTTTAAAAAATATATGAAAAGGGGAAAACCAGAGTAAAGTTCTAATATTATATCATTAACCATCGATTTTTTGTACAATACAAGACAAAAAATTAGATTTCTCATACAATTTGCATGAAGGTACCCAGGTACCTATCAACCCTATAGAAGGTGTTTTTTTTTCCACACACATAAGGGTTAAATTCGGTGATAGTCAAAATGTTTTGTATTTTTTTATTTATTTATTAATGTTAATAATTAATTTTTGAGAAAGATTATTCTAGCTCAAGGTCATATTTCTTTTACTAATCGTTACGATGATACTGTCAAAGTAACAATTTTCAAGAAACTTTTTATAAAGTTGTTTGTTTTAAATTGATTGGTTTGGTCATTTTGCAAGACTTACTCGACACGTGTTTTTTTTTAATTTTTATTAATTTAAAAATTAAAACAGAATTTAAACAAAAGGATAGCACGCCTCACTTCTGTTCATATTATGAATAAGAAGGAATACAACAAAAGCAGTGAATATCTTACTCGCGTAAGAAATCTACTGTCTGTATGTATATACTAGCATGTAATACAAGCTGTATATATGAAGGTATGTTTGAATTAAATAGTGATGGTTTGGTTTTGACTTTTCGTTTGAAATTTAGAGCTGTATTATGTTGTGTATTTAGTACATTTCTCGTTATGACTATTTACATACGAATATAAGTCTTTATGTTTTGCCACAAAACGATTGTCAATTTGGTAAATACTCTTGATAATGGAATTTGACGAATTCCGAAACACGTGTCGAGTAAGTCTTGCAAAATGACCAAACCAATCAATTTAAAACAAACAACTTTATAAAAAGTTTCTTGAAAATTGTTACTTTGACAGTATCATCGTAACGATTAGTAAAAGAAATATGACCTTGAGCTAGAATAATCTTTCTCAAAAATAGAATTTTAAAGGTCGAATAATAAATAATTTTTATTAATTTAAAAATTAAAACAGAATTTAAACAAAAGGATAGCACGCCTCACTTCTGTTCATATTATGAATAAGAAGGAATACAACAAAAGCAGTGAATATCTTACTCGCGTAAGAAATCTACTGTCTGTATGTATATACTAGCATGTAATACAAGCTGTATATATGAAGGTATGTTTGAATTAAATAGTGATGGTTTGGTTTTGACTTTTCGTTTGAAATTTAGAGCTGTATTATGTTGTGTATTTAGTACATTTCTCGTTATGACTATTTACATACGAATATAAGTCTTTATGTTTTGCCACAAAACGATTGTCAATTTGGTAAATACTCTTGATAATGGAATTTGACGAATTCCGAAACACGTGTCGAGTAAGTCTTGCAAAATGACCAAACCAATCAATTTAAAACAAACAACTTTATAAAAAGTTTCTTGAAAATTGTTACTTTGACAGTATCATCGTAACGATTAGTAAAAGAAATATGACCTTGAGCTAGAATAATCTTTCTCAAAAATAGAATTTTAAAGGTCGAATAATAAATAATTTTTATTAATTTAAAAATTAAAACAGAATTTAAACAAAAGGATAGCACGCCTCACTTCTGTTCATATTATGAATAAGAAGGAATACAACAAAAGCAGTGAATATCTTACTCGCGTAAGAAATCTACTGTCTGTATGTATATACTAGCATGTAATACAAGCTGTATATATGAAGGTATGTTTGAATTAAATAGTGATGGTTTGGTTTTGACTTTTCGTTTGAAATTTAGAGCTGTATTATGTTGTGTATTTAGTACATTTCTCGTTATGACTATTTACATACGAATATAAGTCTTTATGTTTTGCCACAAAACGATTGTCAATTTGGTAAATACTCTTGATAATGGAATTTGACGAATTCCGAAACACGTGTCGAGTAAGTCTTGCAAAATGACCAAACCAATCAATTTAAAACAAACAACTTTATAAAAAGTTTCTTGAAAATTGTTACTTTGACAGTATCATCGTAACGATTAGTAAAAGAAATATGACCTTGAGCTAGAATAATCTTTCTCAAAAATAGAATTTTAAAGGTCGAATAATAAATAATTTTTATTAATTTAAAAATTAAAACAGAATTTAAACAAAAGGATAGCACGCCTCACTTCTGTTCATATTATGAATAAGAAGGAATACAACAAAAGCAGTGAATATCTTACTCGCGTAAGAAATCTACTGTCTGTATGTATATACTAGCATGTAATACAAGCTGTATATATGAAGGTATGTTTGAATTAAATAGTGATGGTTTGGTTTTGACTTTTCGTTTGAAATTTAGAGCTGTATTATGTTGTGTATTTAGTACATTTCTCGTTATGACTATTTACATACGAATATAAGTCTTTATGTTTTGCCACAAAACGATTGTCAATTTGGTAAATACTCTTGATAATGGAATTTGACGAATTCCGAAACACGTGTCGAGTAAGTCTTGCAAAATGACCAAACCAATCAATTTAAAACAAACAACTTTATAAAAAGTTTCTTGAAAATTGTTACTTTGACAGTATCATCGTAACGATTAGTAAAAGAAATATGACCTTGAGCTAGAATAATCTTTCTCAAAAATAGAATTTTAAAGGTCGAATAATAAATAATTTTTATTAATTTAAAAATTAAAACAGAATTTAAACAAAAGGATAGCACGCCTCACTTCTGTTCATATTATGAATAAGAAGGAATACAACAAAAGCAGTGAATATCTTACTCGCGTAAGAAATCTACTGTCTGTATGTATATACTAGCATGTAATACAAGCTGTATATATGAAGGTATGTTTGAATTAAATAGTGATGGTTTGGTTTTGACTTTTCGTTTGAAATTTAGAGCTGTATTATGTTGTGTATTTAGTACATTTCTCGTTATGACTATTTACATACGAATATAAGTCTTTATGTTTTGCCACAAAACGATTGTCAATTTGGTAAATACTCTTGATAATGGAATTTGACGAATTCCGAAACACGTGTCGAGTAAGTCTTGCAAAATGACCAAACCAATCAATTTAAAACAAACAACTTTATAAAAAGTTTCTTGAAAATTGTTACTTTGACAGTATCATCGTAACGATTAGTAAAAGAAATATGACCTTGAGCTAGAATAATCTTTCTCAAAAATAGAATTTTAAAGGTCGAATAATAAATAATTTTTATTAATTTAAAAATTAAAACAGAATTTAAACAAAAGGATAGCACGCCTCACTTCTGTTCATATTATGAATAAGAAGGAATACAACAAAAGCAGTGAATATCTTACTCGCGTAAGAAATCTACTGTCTGTATGTATATACTAGCATGTAATACAAGCTGTATATATGAAGGTATGTTTGAATTAAATAGTGATGGTTTGGTTTTGACTTTTCGTTTGAAATTTAGAGCTGTATTATGTTGTGTATTTAGTACATTTCTCGTTATGACTATTTACATACGAATATAAGTCTTTATGTTTTGCCACAAAACGATTGTCAATTTGGTAAATACTCTTGATAATGGAATTTGACGAATTCCGAAACACGTGTCGAGTAAGTCTTGCAAAATGACCAAACCAATCAATTTAAAACAAACAACTTTATAAAAAGTTTCTTGAAAATTGTTACTTTGACAGTATCATCGTAACGATTAGTAAAAGAAATATGACCTTGAGCTAGAATAATCTTTCTCAAAAATAGAATTTTAAAGGTCGAATAATAAATAATTTTTATTAATTTAAAAATTAAAACAGAATTTAAACAAAAGGATAGCACGCCTCACTTCTGTTCATATTATGAATAAGAAGGAATACAACAAAAGCAGTGAATATCTTACTCGCGTAAGAAATCTACTGTCTGTATGTATATACTAGCATGTAATACAAGCTGTATATATGAAGGTATGTTTGAATTAAATAGTGATGGTTTGGTTTTGACTTTTCGTTTGAAATTTAGAGCTGTATTATGTTGTGTATTTAGTACATTTCTCGTTATGACTATTTACATACGAATATAAGTCTTTATGTTTTGCCACAAAACGATTGTCAATTTGGTAAATACTCTTGATAATGGAATTTGACGAATTCCGAAACACGTGTCGAGTAAGTCTTGCAAAATGACCAAACCAATCAATTTAAAACAAACAACTTTATAAAAAGTTTCTTGAAAATTGTTACTTTGACAGTATCATCGTAACGATTAGTAAAAGAAATATGACCTTGAGCTAGAATAATCTTTCTCAAAAATAGAATTTTAAAGGTCGAATAATAAATAATTTTTATTAATTTAAAAATTAAAACAGAAGTTAATAATTAATAATAATTATTAATGTCAAAATGTTTTGTATAACATATCCAAAATTCAGAGGGGGATCAAAAGCTATTCTGGTTTGAGTACCAGGTTCGCATAATTTTCCATTAGAAAACTTTTTTTTTATTTTTGAAATGTTTTAAAAAATGTAACAGGGATAAGATTATACCCCTTATACAGGTTGTATTTTTCTCACTTTTGCTAAATCAGTCGAACTTCGAACCACGATAATTCGAAAACTATACTGAATTTTGAAAATCCAAATATGAAATATGCTATGGCAAATTTTAAGTAAATTCAAACAGTGGAGCAAAATTTTTTTAAAATTGCTCAAAAAACTTATTAAATTTAAATTTATTAATTAATTTGAAAAAACTTAAAAAAAAAAAAAAGCAAACCGCAAAAAAACGGCGAAAAAATTAAAATCACGAAAAAATCACGCAGCAATTTTACTCACGCACGATCACGCACGAACTTTTTTTGTTACTCACGATCACGCACGCTCACGTGAGTAGAAAATAAAATTACTCACGAATCACGTGATTCACGTGTGATTCACGGTAATTACGTGATTGGTGCGCATCTCTAGTTTAAACTGAGGCTCTGAAATTAGTGTTGGAAATTATAGGCTAGCAAAATTGAAAAAATTGCTCTTTTTTTTAATTTTTACAAGCGATTTACTACCGTTTGCGAGCTGATAAAAAAAATGAAAAACTGATTCGGAATCAGCACAGAAAACTCTATATACAACAGTCGTCAAAGTTTAGGCAAATTGTAAATTTCACCTTTTGTCACCTTGTGTAATCTGAGACTTATTTACAGCAAAAAGAACCAGAATCTGAGACTTTTTCTATAAAAAAAGGTATCGGAATCTGAAAGCAGAGACTTTTTCTATGAGAATATATCTCAGAATCTGATACTTTGGAAAAAAATTTCTCAGAATCTAAGACTTTTTCGATAGGTAAAAGGTCTCAGAATCTGTTACGATTTCTACAAAGAAAAAGGTCTCAGAATCTGATACTTTTTCTATAGGAACAAAAGCCTAGAACTGAGACCATTTCAATAGGGAAAAAGGCATCAGAGCCAGAGACTTTTTTATGGAAATGAGGTCTCAGAGTCAGATACTTTTTTATGGAAATGAAGTCTCAGAATCTGTTACTTTTTCTACAAGAAAAAGGTCTCAGAATCTGAGACTTTTTCTTAAGAAAAAAGTTCTCAGAGTATGAGTCTCAAAATCGTAGTCTTTTTCTATAAAAGATGGTCTCAGGGTCTGAGACGTTTTCTATAGGAAAAAGCTCTTAGAGACCTTAAAAGGAAATAGGTCTTAGAATCATAGTCTTTTTTATACACTCAAAATAATACATTAGTAGATTTATTAAATGCTAGTAAGCTAACCTTTAGCAAGTTTTTAGTTGAGATTAAAATGTTAGCAAAAAAATATTTGCTGTGTTTTTCAATGAGTGGATTTATTTTCTGATTAATCTTATTGCGTTAAAAAAAATAAATTTAAAAGAGTTATTTTTGTTGGAAAACAGATTTCGGACCTTCATAATAGTACTTCTCATATAACTTGGGAAATATATCAAATATTATGTCTGGTTTGATGTTTGATTGACCAACGATGATTCTCTAAAGTCTGCTGAAGATTCCTTTAGTGGGGATGAAACTGATCAGTACAGACATACTATGAGATAGTAACTTTTTTAAAGCAATAAATTAAAAATACTCTATTATGACAATATCATAAATAGAAATATTTTTGGGCCTCGAACTAGAATAAAACTCTAATCGAATATATATACATATATAAAGGCCGAATAAATACATTTTATTTTTATGTACCTTTTGGTACTAAAAATAAAAAAACAACATTTAACACAAAGTTTAGTACGACTTATCCTACCAACACTATTGTTTGGTAAGGCACTGTTGTTATTGTAAAATAACAGCAACACATATATTAATAGTTACCGACGGTGATTTAATATATACAATTTTTGCTTTAAAAGAGTTATTTTTGTTGGAAAACAGATTTCGGACCTTCATAATAGTACTTCTCATATAACTTGGGAAATATATCAAATATTATGTCTGGTTTGATGTTTGATTGACCAACGATGATTCTCTAAAGTCTGCTGAAGATTCCTTTAGTGGGGATGAAACTGATCAGTACAGACATACTATGAGATAGTAACTTTTTTAAAGCAATAAATTAAAAATACTCTATTATGACAATATCATAAATAGAAATATTTTTGGGCCTCGAACTAGAATAAAACTCTAATCGAATATATATACATATATAAAGGCCGAATAAATACATTTTATTTTTATGTACCTTTTGGTACTAAAAATAAAAAAACAACAGTTAAAAAAAATATTTTAACATAGCAAAACAAATTTGGAATATTTTTTTCTGTAATCTACGATAAATTTGCAATTATAATCCGAGAGAATAATAAAAAAAATTTGGAAAATGAAAAAAGTTATAAATAAATCAAAATTAATCCAAAATGGACTTAATTAATCCCTAAATTTAGTTGGATTAATTTTGATTTATTTATAACTTTTTACATTTTCCAGATTTTTTTATTATTTTTTCGGATTATAATTGCTAATTTATTGTAGCTTAGGGAAAAAAAATATTCCAAATTTGTTTTGGCATGTTAAAATATTTATTTTAAACTAAATAAGATTGATCTGAAAATAAATCCACTTATTGAAAAACACAGCAATTGTAAACTTCATTTAGCGCATTAGAAATTTTAAACAAATTTTTACCTAATTTTTTTTGCTAAATTTAAAAATTGAGTTTTCCAAATTTTTACAAGCTTTTTGCTAATATAAGCAAAAATAAATTGTAAATGTTTTTGTTTAAGAAAACTTAAAATGGCGCAATCTCGAAAACTAAGCCATATGAGAGCGAAATGGGGGCCATTTTTTTTCTCGGGCTAGCCATAGTATCGCCGTTCCTCTTCAAATGTGTGGACCCTAATGGGATCCTAATGAGTGAACTTTGGATCGAAAAAAGTTAGCATTCCCGAAAATTTGAAAATGCTCATATCTCGGTAAATATTGCCGACACAACAAAAGGTCCATATGCATTTTTGTAGCTCTCAACACGTAGAAGAACAGTCTAAATACCCAAAAGCTCTCCGAGTAATATTTTTGAAGTTATCGAGTCTTTTAGTTCTCAAAACCCCAGTGGTCCCCTAAAATCACGTATCTCAAAAATTAAGCAAGGTAGAGCGAAACGGATACAAATTGTTGACCAAAAACTATGACGATTTTTAAGGACCCCAACTAGGGCTAGACCAATCGGGGTCTGTACCTTTTGGGTCCGGACCCAATGGGGTCCTCAAATGGGTATGAACTAACAAGGGAAGTCTCCCTGGTGTTACCCTCCGATCTTCATGAAATTTGGATATGTTGTTCAAAACGAAAACTAATTCGACACGTATTTTTTTAGCGGCCAAAACTCATTTTTAGGGGGGGTCGATTTGTATGGGGGGAAGTTGACCTTTTTCAGATTTTTACGATTTACGCCTATTTACTCAAAATTAATTTAGGCATATTTGGTATCAGATTAAATGTATTTAAAATACCTATCTCGTGATGCTAACAACGTGCCAAAAAAGGAAATATTTTTCAACTTATTAACAAAAATGTCTAAAAATTTTGGTATTTTACTCAATATGACTAAGTTTTACATGTTTGGATACATTCTTTGCACACGAAGATAGGGTTTTCAAAGACCTTTCATTTGGTATATAACAGACTAGGTTCCTTTGTATAATATAGGAGATAAACGCCAAAATCTGAAAAATTACCCTTTCTTCCCTCCCCATTTTTACCCCCTTAATATGAATTTGGCCGCTAAAAAAAATACGTGTCCCTTTATTTTTCCTTTTCTACAAAATAAAACCAATTCCATAAAGATCGGCGGGTGACACTAGGGAGACTTCCCTTGTAAGTTAAAATAAAAAAAAAATAAAAAACATTCCAGTTAACTAATTTTTGGCAAAACATTTTTGCTAACTTTACCAAAAAAATTTTGGGTTCAAAATCAGCAAATTTTCTTGTAGGTTTATAAGCTTTTTTTGCTAACATTACAGTTTTTTTTTTAGTGTAGGAATAGGGTCTCATTGTTAGACTTTTTATTAGGAAAAAGGTATCAGAATCTGATTCTTTTTCCTTAAGAAAATTATCTGAATCTGAAACTTATTCTATACGAAAAATGTCTCAGAACCAGAGACAAGTTATGTAGGAAAATGAGTTTGAGAATTTCGCCTATGGAAAAATTCTCAGATTAAGACTTTTTCTATGCGTAAAATGTGTTAGGATCTGAAATTCTATACGAAAATATAAAATTTGCTTTTAGAAGAAACAAATTATCAATTATTTTTTGGCCTTTCGGGGCCCCGTGAGGTCGGGGGCCTGGGCGCATGCGCTAATGGTTAAAACACTTATAATTATTTCTTAAAAAGTCTTGGATTCTGAGACTTTTTTCCTATAAAACAAATCTCAAACTTGACATGTTCTCCAGAAATTTAGAGACAAATTTTCTTTAAAAAATATCAGATTTTAATATATTTTTATTTAAAAAAAATATCAGATTTTAGGAAATTTTTCCATCGAAAAAGTCACAAATTCGGAGAGATGGTTTCTGCAGAAAAATTAGCTTATTCTGAGAAATTTTTTCTAAACAAAACGTTTGGGATTCTGAACTCCCCTCTTCAAGCAAGTTTAGGTTGTGTTAAAATGGTGACAAAATCAGGTAATGGCATTTCACTCCTCGTTATTTTGAACTTTTTAAAATAGTTAACACGAAAATCCTAGCTGATCCTGTTTTCGAGTTATAGCTTAATAATTACACTGTTCGACAACAAAACCTCCCACTGAAATATCCAACTGATTCTTATAGATTTAACTCCCCTGAATCCAAATCTGCCATCCAATTTTTTATATCACTTACCGTTTTTGAAATTTTCGCTGTTAAAAAGTCAAAAAACCAATAACTTTACACTTTTGGTGTTCCACTGTTACAGATTCTTTCAAAAATGTGACTTAATTTCATATAAAATGGACCTCCTAGTTCCAAAGCTGTACTCCAAATTATTTTAGAATGTTTCGTTTTTGAGATATGTATTCGCATTTGAAAAATTTTCCACCCGAAAATCTCGAATATCTGCGAATATCTCGAAAACGAAACATGCTAGAAAAATTTGAATTGAAGTTTTGGAATCAGGAGGTCCAAGTTATATGAAACCAAGTCGTATTTGTTGACAGCAACGTAACAGTTAGTGTCCGACCGAAAAGTTCGGCCAAAAAACGTAATTTAATAAAAAATTCGGTATTTGGAAGTACTTTTAACAACTTTTTTTATATGGGGTAGAATTGTTGAGGCGACGGAAGACGATTCTGAGTGTAAAATTTAAGAACGAGTACGAAGTTAAACCACAATTTCGAAGTTCGGTAACCGAACTTTTTTCAATTTTGCCGAACGTTCAGTTACCGAACATCTAAATTGGTGCTTAACTTCGTCCTCGCCATTGAATTTGAAAGTCAGAATAGTACTCTATCGCCTAAACAAACAAACGGCCATCAGAAAAATCAGAAAAAGCTGTTGCAAATATTAATTTTTGGTCAATACCGTTTTTTGGCCGAACTGTTCAGTCGGACACTTATAGTAGACCCCCAAACGAGCGAAATTTAGCTTTTGACTTTTTAACAGCGAATATCTCAAAAACGGTGCGTGCTAGAAAAAATCGGATGGCAGATTTGGATACAGGAGAGCATAGCTTATAAGAATCAGTTGGATGTTTCACTGGGAGGTTTTTGTTGTTGAACAGTGTAATTAATAAGCTATAACTCGAAAACAGGATCAGCTAGGATTTTCGTGATAACGATTTTTAAAGTTCAAAATAAATAGAAGTGAAATGTAATTAGCCGATTTTGTCACCATTTTAACACAACCTTAACTTGCTTGAAGAGGGATGTGTCTGAGACATTTGTTTCTACAAAAAAAGTATTTGGTTCGTATACTTATTCTATAGAAAAAGTACTAAACTCCAAGGTATTTGTTTTAGAAAAAAATGTCATATTGTTAGATATTTTTTGTAGACTGTGATAGATTATATCGTTGGATGGGCTGAAAGGTGTTGAACAGGTTAATGAAGTGGTGCACGAAGGTGTATGAAAGGAATCTGATTATATTTAAAATAAAGCCTGTAATTTTGGCTCTAAAATTCAAGATAGAATTGAAAAAATCCAATATTATATATGGGGGTTTTCGTGTCAACTGACACAACTTTTGAAACCGATGTCTTCCGATCGGGATGAAATTTGCACCAAGGTTAGTCCTATTGGATAGTAGTTCACACACAATTTTTCAGCGAGATCGGTCAAGGACTCTCTGAGTTAGACGGAATTTGACATTTTGGCCAAAGAGGTGTTTATTCTCTGTCCCAAATGGTTTAGATAGCTATTTCTTCAGTCTTTCGAAAAAAAATTATAAAAAAAAAATTTTTGATTTTTTTTCTTAAAAATCTAAAACTTTTTTGACTTTTTCCTAAAATTGGGCCCATTTTTTTTTTTTGATTCAAAAGAAAGCTTAGGTGATTTCCTTTAAGAGCTATGGGGTCGCTTAGTGGGATGCGAGTGGGATATCTATGAAATTTTTTTTTTTTTACTTTGGAACACAAAAACCGGTTCTTTAATTTGCACTATTAGGCGTAGGATAGCTTACCAGTTGTCGATTTCCATCCGGGAAACCCTCTAATTTTGACAGGTTCGATAAAGAAAGCATAAGCCAAAAAATAAGGGCGGTGGGGTGGGGCCATTTGGCTCCTCATCGGGGTCAAAATTGGGCGTAAAGATGTTAAAATACTCAAAAAGCCCCAAAACTGCCCAAGAAACGCCCCTGGAGTGGTGCAATGTAAGACGAACCTCCAATAATTTTCAGCCCCCAACATTTTTTTTTAACATACCTTACCCCTATTTCCACTTCCTAAGGGGGCTCCCATACAAAACATTTTTAAAAAAATTTATCCTACCATTCTAACTTACCCTTGGTGCAAATTTCATCCCGATCGGAAGACATCGGTTTCAAAAGTTGTGTCAGTTGACACGAAAACCCCCATATATTAAAAACGAAAACTTTTTTTTTCAATTTCGTTTGACTTTTCTAGTACTCCCATCTATGCAACGCAATAAATGAAGTGTAGTATCAATAGAGGAGTCTTCTAAAAACAACATAGAAAACACAAATGTGTTGACAACTCGTGACTGCCAGGAGGTGTACTGTAAGTATAGTATACCACCACCATCATTTAGTTTAGAGGAAGGATGTGCTTTTTTTTTCATTTGTATATGAGTGTTCAGGAGTTAGATATGCACGAGAAGGATGTGGTGTACTATGTACATCGCAATGTATGAATGACTGTATAGAGATATTGCTGTAGTATGTTGAACAATTTTTAGGCAATTAAAATCCAAATATACTAGATATCAATTCTAATTTTTATGATTGTTCTGTGATTTGGTTTTCATTTCACTATAAATGCCTCTGTTTTATGTCGCATGTGTGTGGACATTTTTTCCAGGCACACAGGAATGATGCTGATATACGAGGCATATGTTATATAGTAGTAGTATTTTGTTGGGGATTTTGAAATGTACTTATTTTCACATATCAAAATCCTTTTTTTACACCATCCGCACACAAAATAGTGATTATGTGACTGTTGTGTAGACTTGATTAGATCTTAAATTTCTAGTTATTTCAATTGTATTTTTGGTAGTCAATTGCTATTTATAAAAAAACTCACATACAGACGAAAATTGGTTCTCATGTTTTATTCCCTTTTTGGTTTGATATTACCCAGCAAAAATTGGCATTACTAGTAATGGGTTTTGTAATCCGAAGCAGATGTTAATAAGTAGTTACTTATTGAATGAAACACTAAGTAATTATTTTAACAAGGGCGTGAGACAAAAATAACTAGTGAAGAGTATGGAGATAAATAAGTAGTTACTGCCTCGGATTACAAATAAGGAGTAAAAACCCATTACCAATAAGAAGTAAAATAATTAGTTAATTAAAACTTTTAAAATTTAACTTGTTTTTACTAAAACTTAAAAATTGCGTAATTTTTATTAAGTTTTTAAGTTAATTGAATTGTAAAGGTTAAACACTGCAAGTGCAAGAAGATATTATTACTTAGAGGTGCTTTTATAACATATTACTGAGAAGTAGTTACTTTTGGGCTTAAAATAATGTTAATGGTAATGGGTACTCATTATAAATAATGTACTTGGTAATGATTACTTTTCACTACTCATTACCACGTTTTTGCTGGGTATTGTTTGTGTATGGTCACATTTTAGATTTTGATTAAGTTTTGTTAATCGTCATGGTTCTGATGAAAAAAAAAATTTAAGTTAAAAATATATCTAGTGGCTGTGACTTTTTTCCAACAATAACACACTGATAAAAGTTCAAACTTTGCAAATTGGAATGGGTTGGAAACTTAAAGCTAATGAAAGTTGGCGTTTTCCATAACAAAACCTTCAAAGGTTTTTTTAGTTAAGTGTGAGATTTTTTACACGCATTTGATTTTAAAGCATTTAAAGTTTTTATATACATATGGGGCATTCCATGTGAAATCGGACACTTTGAAAAACTTTTTTTTTTAGATTTTCCCAATTTGTTTACAGTTTTTAGTACCCTTCGAAAAGTCTTTCGTGGTAAATTTTCAGATTTTTTTGATGACCCGTTCAAAAGATATCGAATTTTTAAAAATTGGTAGTATGTTCATTTACTCAAACTTCTTTTAAACATAACTTCTTCAATAATGGTCCGAATTTGAAAATTTTTTTTTTCAAAATTTTTGTTTTTTTACGTACTTTCTAAAAAAAAAATCCCAAAAAATTCTTAAAAGCGCTCTAGTATGCGATTTTTAAGTTTTAAAATTTAAATCTCATTTTTGAAAATGTTTGTACTCTTCGATTTTTTTGAATTTTTTTTTGTGTAAAATATCTATCGATTCTACAAATTTTTTGCCCAGGAGGATAGTGGGATAACGATTATTACTATTTTTTTAAATTTTTTCAAAAAAATTTATTGTAATTTTCCAATCTTAAAATCATTTCTACTGCTCGAATAGTGCGTCATAGAGGGGTCCTTTATAAGACCGACCCCCATTAATTTTTTCGTCTTAACGTTTCTTTGGAACAAACTAATACCCTATCTCCAAATTCTAAGGGGGCTCCCACACAAAACGACATTTTTTAAAATTTGCTCCAACCGCTCTAACTGCCCAAATAGTGCCCTTAGAGCAACAAAACGTATGACCGACCCACAATATTTTTTTAGTCAAAACATTTTCTCTGAATACACATACCCTCTATCTTTAACTGTTAAGGCGGACCCCATACAATTTTTTTTATTTTTTGTAAATTTGTTTTATTTAATCAGCTTCTACCGGTCCAATGGTGCGTCCGAGAGGAGTCATTAGTGAAACCGACCCCCATTTATTTTTACCATGCAAAATTTTTTTAAAACATACCTACGCCCTATCTCCACTCCCTAAGTAGGCTCCGATACAAAATTAAATTTTTATGGAATTTGCTCCAACTGTTATTTGTATGGGAGCCTACTTAGGGAGTGGAGATAGGGCGTAGGTATGTTTCGAAAAAATGTTCTAGGGTAAAAATAAATGGGGGTCGGTCTCACTAATGACCCCTCTCGGATGCACCATTGGACCGGTAGAAGCTGATTAAATAAAACAAATTTACAAAAAATAAAAAAAAATGTATGGGGACCGTCTTAACAGTTAAAGATAGAGGGTAGGTATGTTCAGAGAAAATGTTTGGACTAAAAAAATATTGTGGGTCGGTCATACATTATGTTGCTCTAAGGGCACTATTAGGGCAGTTAGAGCGGTTGGAACAAATTTTAAAAAATGTCGTTTTGTGTGGGAGCCCCCTTAGAAATAGGAAATGGGGGTTTAAGTTTGTTCCAAAGAAATGTTAAGCCGTAAAAATTAATGGGGGTTGGTCTTATAAAGGACCCCTCTGTGACGCACCATTGGAGCAGTAGAAATGATTTTAAGATTGAAACATTGCAATAAAATTTTTTCAAAAAATTTTAAAAAATAGTTTTAATCGTTATCCCACGATCTTCCTGGGCAAAAAATTTGTAGAATTGATAGAAGTTTTACACAAAAAAATTTCCAAAAAATCGAAGAGTACAAACATTTTCAAAAATGAGATTTAAATTTTAAAACTTAAAAATCGCATACTAGAGCGCTTTTAAGAATTTTTTGGGATTTTTTTTTTAGAAAGTATGTAAAAAAACAAAAATTTTGAAAAAAAAAATTTGAAATTCGGACCATGATTGAAGAAGTTATGTTTAAAAGAAGTTTGAGTAAAGGAACAAACTACCAATTTTTAAAAATTCGATTTCTTTTGAATGGGTCATCAAAAAAATCTGAAAATTTACCTCGAAAGACTTTTCGAAGGGTACTAAAAACTGTAAACAAATTGGGAAAATCTAAAAAAAAAGTTTTTCAAAGTGTCCGCTTTCACATGGAATGCCCCATATGTACTTAATATGTCAGAATTGGTTGTGCCCTTCCCGAGTAAAAATAAACATATATTACAATATATAACTTGACACAAACATAATAAATTATATATGATTATTAGGGCTTCCAATCGGGATTGGATTTTCTGAATCCCGGGATTCGGGATTGAAGAAAAATTTTCGGGATCCCGATTTCGGGATCCCGGGATTTTCGGGATATTTTTAATCCCGGGATTCACGGGATTTTTTTGAAATTTTCGGGTTTTTTTGGGATTTCCAAAAATTTCTAGTATTTTTTGTCACTTTGAAAAATCCACGCGTTCGTAAAGGTAAGCAAAGTTGATGTTGCGAACTTCAAAAAAGGTTTGGGATTCCTCCTGTGAAGAATATCCGTATTCGGTTATCTTTCTTATCTTTCGTCGTGGCTCATCGCTATCAACTTTTAGTGAGTGTGAGTTGAAAAAAAAATTAATGCATTTTCGAATTTTTGCATAAGTGATTCATTTTTTGCTAAAGCTTGCGTGATTTGATTTTTTTTTTTTTAATTTATTTGATTTTTTTTTCTCATTTCTTGCAAAAAAAAATATTTTTGTTTTTTTTGGTAAAAAATGTTTTTTTTTTGGTAAAAAATGTGTTAGCGAGAGTGCGAGAGTAGAGTTTGAATGACTCACGCGTGAGCGTAAGTCACAAGTGGGTGATTCCATTATTGTTTGCGTGAGAGTGAGTCAACCCCCACTCACGCCTTTAAAAAATGTTTTAGTAAAACATAAAATTGAAAAAGTTTACAACTTAAGGAGTTAAGATGTGTCAAAAGCCATTTACGGTCCTATGCTCCTTGTAAGGGAAAAAGTAATAAATATAAAAGCCCTTATGTCGAACCACCACTAGTTTTTAGAATTTCTTTACATTTCGCAAACATTTCACCTTTTTCTATAACAAAAACAAGGTACCTAGCGGAACTTTTGTCGATTTTTTTTTTATTTTGTTCCACAAAATTTTTGTTTTATACAAATTATTTAAAAAAAATCTAAAAATATTAAAAAAAAAAATAAAAAATCGGGATCCCGAAAATCCCGGGATTGAAAATTAGAAATCCCGAGATTCGGGATTTGCCTAATCCCGAAAATCCCGGGATTTCCGGGATCGGGATATCCCGATTGGAAGCCTTAATGATTATACATCCCTGAGATATTTTCTAAATTTTTTTAATGCAGTCATATGTAGTAATATATAATTTAATCATGATTCGGATTAAAAGGTGTACGGTTGATATAATTATATAAAATTATATGAGGGTCAATACAAAATTTGTTTTTCTGTATAATTTAACATAACATTATATATAGCTTATTCTGTTCCATATAAAACTATATATGTTTCCAATTAACAAAAAATGTTCTAAGTTTTTTAGGCAAACTATAAAAATTTTAATGAAATGTTTCTAAACATTTCCTTGTTAGGGTTATGTATATCACCTATCTGGTTCGAAGCGTACCCAAACATTTTTTTGTTTTTGAAAATCATATGTTTGGTGAATGTATCGTTGACCTGTGGTGTATCTCAACCCAAACCAAAAAACACCAGGATTTTATATGTTTTTGTGCAATTAGATCTAATTAGATCCACCAATATAAGGCAATGTCTGGTCAAAACTCGGATGAAATCAAATCATATTTTATACAAGTAGATCTTTTTTAATGCAAAAACATCCACCATTATTCGGATCAAATTACGTATTAATATATATTGTGTCATATATCATTATATATTGCATCATATAAAAATTTTTACTCGGGTTATTGGACATCTGGGGTCCAGCGTCCAAACTTAAGCTCGAAATTACGTTAGCTATAACCGGTATTAAATTCGCTGCTATCGGTCCAGTACTTACTGAAAGGCCGAATTACACAGTGCAACACCCAAAATCGGAATAGGATGAAACCAAAAGCAAATGAAAGTTGACATATTCTATAACCAACCCCTCAAGGCTTTTTTTTAGTTCAGAGCTAGATTTTGTTTTACACGCATTTGAAGTTAGAGCACTTTTATTATAATTACAATAATAAATGCTTGAAAGCTGTATTAGTGGCGAATGATTAATATTGTATTTGCCTTTAAATAACAATCATACGCAACGGTGTCCAATGGTTTTTATTAATAATTGCCTTTTAATAACAATCATACGCAACGGTGTACAGTGAATTATTTTAATAATTTGGCCATTCAGTAAATAGGTACTGGACCGATTTGAGCTTAAGTTTGGAAACTGGACCCTACATGTCCAATAAGGGCACCACCAAGGGCCTTTAAAGTAGGGCATGTTTAGTACACAAAAACTTTAAATGCTTTAAAATTACCAACTTTAAATGTGTGTAAAATAAAATCTAGCTCTGACCTGAAAAAAAAACGCCTTGTGGATTTTGTTATGGAAAACGTCAGCTTTCATTTGCTTTTGGTTTCATTCCATTCCGATTCCGAAAGTTCGATTTTGTATCACTGCACGGTGGTCAATTCCGGCCAAAAATCATTTTATTTTTTTATTAAATCTTGATGAAATTTTGATGCTTTATTATAGCTAATACTTTAAAACATTCAACTTAAATTTTTTTTTGGGCCTTGTAACACTATATTATTGTCCATAGTGATGCAAAGTTGAGTAATTTTTGTTTCTCATTTTAGCTTTTTTTAAAATGTATATTTTAGTTTTCAATAAAAATTGGCTATGCATTTTTCTTCACATTATTTTTGTAAGTTCGCACATGAATTTTTAATTCCTATAGTAAATAATCATTCCATGTGGTTTTTACAGATTTTGTGTGCGTTTTTGTCTTAAAGTGATGTGTATGAAAATTAGATAAAAATTAAGAATAAAACTCTAAAAAAAAATAAACTTTGAAAGACCATAAAAATCAATTAGAGGCTATTAGAGGTTAGCTATAAAAAGCAGTTTGTACTTTTAACTATTAAAAGTAAGTATTTTAAATTTCAGCCCCTACTTTTACCGATTATTTGAACCAGAGCATTTTTAGTGGACTCATTTTTTACAAATGGTGGATTTTTTTAAACCTACAAACTCCACCAAAATAGGGAATGTGAAGAGATACTAACTTAAAACCCATAGATTTGCGTTAAAAAAAACTTAAAAAAGACGAAATAAAAAAAAATATGGTTTAAGGGGGGTTGGAACTAGTGTTTATAAACCGGTTAACCGGTTAACCGAAAAACCGGTTTTTTCCCAAAATTTCGGTTTTTTTGCAAACCGGTTAACCGAAATTGAAAAACTCCGGTGCACCGAAAACCGGTTTTTTTCTGTCGGTTAACCGGTTTTTTTTAAATACATTCAAACGGAATATTTTGCAAATATTAAGGGTTTGCACTTTTTTTTATGATATTTTCAAAATTTCATTAAAAAGACCTTGAAAATACGTGAGAAAGGAAATCTAAAATACTATTTGTCTTCAAGAAACAATTTTCCAAATAGGAATTTTAATCTGGTAAATATTTGAATTATCCCCGTTATAAGCGTTTTTTGGACAGTTTCATTGAAAACTTAATAAGTGACTGTTAACCAGGTACTAAAATTCTTATTAATGGAGAAAATGTCAATAAAAGAACATTAATATAAAATA
Source organism: Pegoplata infirma (assembly GCA_963921195.1). Lineage (NCBI taxonomy): Eukaryota > Metazoa > Arthropoda > Insecta > Diptera > Anthomyiidae > Pegoplata > Pegoplata infirma. The sequence continues at coordinate 32,748 of CAWUER010000779.1, read as the reverse complement.
CGGACTACAATTTCTAACGAATTGATGTATTTGTTTTTTAAATAAAACCAATAAAAATTAAAATTAAAATAAAGCTCCGGTGAATATAGGAAAATAAAGCACCGTATTTAAATACTGCTATTTTTAAAGTATAACAGTTGCTAACTTTGCTGAAAGAAACAAATATGTTAACTTTAGTTACATTCGATTTTTTATTTAATAAAAATTAGCAATTTTAAAGTATTTTTTGGGTTTGTCAGTTAAAGAAAAAAAAAAACCGGTTAACCGGTTTTTTTATTCCGGTTTAACCGAGAAAACCGGTTAACCGAAAAAGCTGAATTTCGGTTAACCGAGAAACCGGTTTTCCAAAATGTCGGTTTTTTATAAACACTAGTTGGAACTAAAAAACCGCCTTAATGTTAGCAATTTTTAAACAGCTAAAAAAATAAATACGTAATATTATTTAATTCTGTTTTTTCTTTTCAAAGATAGAACATTTTAGCGTTTTTAAAAATTTCATAACACAAATTTTGTCAATTAGAATTTTCAGGGTTGCCAGTCAATCGTGTGTTGTTTTTTTAAGGGGAAAATTGGCGGCATTTTTACAGCAAAAACTACTAAACCGATTTTGATGAATTTCTTCTTTCATTCAAATATTAATTAGGTCAAATTTTAAAAAATGGTCACGATAAGTATTAAGCTGCCCATTCACTTGCAATAAAATTGCTCAACTTAAAAAAAAATTATTTTACAATATTATTGTCGTTTTACCCTACACAGCAAATAAAATTGCTCAATACTTAAACCCAATATATTGTACAAGATATAAACATAAACATAACATAATAAAAGTTGTACAATATAGACAACACACTGATAAAATATATTGCAGTATTCTTGTTTGTACAATAAATATCAAAAGTGTTTTGATATTCTCCAATATATTGCACAACCGTAAATATTACATACACACAAGCGATATTATTGTACAATTTGAAAAGTTGAACAATAATATTGCAAGTGAATGGGCAGCTTTAGAAAATTAAATAATCTACAAATCAAAAAACAAATGTCTCCGAAACAGAAAATGCAAATTCCTTCATTTGTGTCTGCAATTCCAGATCATGTTGGTAACCCTTGCGAAATAATGTAAGAGACAAAAAAGTTGAAAGAAAGTATGAGGTGAGGTTGAGATTACTAGAAATAGAATTGTAGTGTTGGAAACTGTCAAAATTTATTCTGTAGAAACTATAAATATTCACATATATAAAAAACAGTTTTCATTAACAAGACAAACCGACATTTTATGGACGAAGACATGGATGAAGAAATTGATATTGCTGCAATTGATAATTATGAAGTTGAGGATGACGAAGATCGCACATACCAACCTGCTGAAGAGTCAGATGCCGAAACTGAAGGATACGTCGAGCTAAATGAAGATACTGATGACGACGATGATGAAGAGGAAGAAAATGATGGACAGGAAACGAATGAAAGTTACTATAGCCCTGTTTTCGCATAACCGTATATACGCTTACCCATAAAAATTTAAAATTATCCACGCTTATTTTTAACTTGTATAATTATCGGCGTTAAAATAAAGCGTCGATAAAAAGTGATGCCAAGTTTACATTTTTATTGAAATATCAAATACATAAACCTTTTTCTTTGTTAATAGCAAATACACAAACCTTTTTCACAGAAGTGATGCCAAGTAAATTTTGTTAAACGTGGATGCGTTTTCGGTTAACGTTAACATGTATACGGTTATGCGAAAACAGGGCTTATATTGGTAAAGATGGCACCCAATGGAGTAAAAAAGCACCACCAACATCACGCACTCGTAATCATAACGTGGTCGACTTCACAAGAAAGAAACCAGGACCAACAGGAAATATACACGACCCCTTTACAATAATGCGTTCAATCATGACAGAGGAAATAATACACTTAGTGCTACGTGAAACAAATCGTAAAGGCAGGGAGGTTACAGCTGTATGGAATTTGGCGAATCCCACGAAGAAAAAGGAGTGGAAGCCAGTGACAGTGAAAGAGTTTGACGCCTTTGTAGCAATTCTTTTGTATGCTGGACTCACAAGATCAAACCACAATGCTCTCCACAATGCACTACACCTGCCTCGTTGACGAGCAAACCGAGAAGCGGAAGCCTTATGCCATATTAGATTACAACGCCAACAAATGCGGCGTTGATACCATGGATCAAATGCTAGGCACTTACAGCTGCAAAAGAGCAACACAACGATGGCCGTTGGCCATGTTTTATAATATGCTGGACGTCACTGCATTGGCTGCTTTTACGATTTACAACGAAATGAAGCCTATAAAAAGGAGTGACAGAAGGCGGTCGTTCTTGTTACTGCTAACGAAACAATTGGCCACAACAAATATCGAAGAACGTGCCCTGAACAACCATATAACCTCATATCCAAGGATACGCAATGCGATGGAAGCATTCGATGTCAGGGTAAGAAAAACATCTTCAAATTCAAGAATAGAATATATAGTTATTTGTTTTTTATTTTTCTTTTCATTTCAGGTATTACCAAGACCGATGGAAGGCAATGTACCGTCGTTTGCGGCTAGGTCAAGTAGACCGTCATGTCGCCTTTGCTGTTCTGAGTACGGGTGGCAGCGGAAAACGCGGGCATACTGTTTCGGCTGCGATAACGCTATTTGCGGAGAACACACTTTTACTTTGCTGCAACACTTGCGCACAGGGCGGGGGACAAGAAGTACACGCTCAACAACAATAATTTTTAAACTTTTTTATAATAGTCTTAAGAAAATTCAAGCAAAAAAATTAAAAAAATTGTAAAAATTATTTTTGTATGTAGAATTTAGTTATAAACAATAAAAACAAAAAAAAATCAAAAAAAAAAATTTTATATGAAAAAAACATGATTTACAAAAAAGGTCCGTAGGGACCTTTTCACACGGCCGTGAAGTTCAAAACTGTCACTTATCGGAGGGTTAAGGCAAATATTTTTGCTAAACATATTAACCCTCTAACTTCCCCACATAACGGTATTTTTTGGTCGACTCTCTAACCACATTGTAAAAAACACCGCAAAAAGGGGACATAATTTTGTTAAGAGCATATTTTTATTGTTAGAGCATATTTACCGTTTTTAAGGGCATTTTTAAGCGCATAAAACGTGTTTTTTAGCATATTTTTGGTTTCCCTGGTTTTGACCACTGATGTACTGATACCGAAACAACTTTACTTGGGTCATTTCGAAGCAAAAACCTTCCGCACAAACCTCTTTTTCTAAAATCATATCCAGAAAACAAATTTTTAAATAATTTTTTTTTTTCATACTTTTAATGAAAATTTAAAGTGTTTCGCTGTTAAACGCTAAAAAAAAATAAGGTACAAGTTGCAAAAAATATTTAATTTCAGTTAAAAATTTCGGTTTACAAAAAAATTTTACCAAAAAATACCATCTTTCCCACTGTGTGACCGTTTTTCTTATTTTTTTTTTATATTTGGTAGGACAATAAACTTTTTAGCTCGAAAAAATATTGAAACCAAAGAAAACTTTGTTTTTTTTTTGTATTAAAATTTATGCATAACTTTTTTTTAAAGAAATCAAAGGGGTTTATGCGGAAACTTTTTTTAAGCCAGCGAAAAGAAGAGACCGCCATTCTTCATAGTTTTGCCTGCATTGGGCCGATTTGATATTTTCAAAAAATTTTCAAAAGTTATATCCCTAATGCACATATTATATGGATAGAAAGGTTTTTTAAGAGCCTATCAATTTAGCTTTGTTGAGTTGGTATTTGTCAAAAATGTGTAAATGTTGAGCTACTTTATATTGAAATGTATATGTATACGACCCCCAAATACATAAATAATAATATTTATTAAGTTTAAGCCGACACGTGTTTTTGCTTTCGGCGAAATTTCTGTTAGTTCGGCATTAATTCAGATTTTCCCGAAAGGCTATCATTTTTCATAAGGCGGCAATCCTTTTTAAACCACCGGGATAGCCGCTAAAAAAATAACAGATTAAACTTTGTTTTCGGTACTTATTAACATATGGGTGGATTTAAAAAATGTCAACCAAACCAAGTATCCGTGTAATAAGTATCTCATACATGGGTTAAGTGATGTGATATTTGTTGATGTACAATATCGTATTGATTGCCGTTTTAGATAACTAACCACAATCTGGACATTAATCAGCTATTTTTGACAAGTTATTTCATTTTTTTAGGCCAAATGTAAATTCCGTCGCCAATAACCAATTTGGTTTTTCAACTTTAACCGGTTATATCTTAAAAACCAATAAACTAAGAGCTTAATTATTGACTACATTTTTAAAGAGGGAATGTTGGCATTCTTTAAAAATATTCTTATTTGGTCATAACCAGGGAAACCAAAAATATGTTCTAAAAAACACGTTTTATGCGCTAAAAAATGCCCTTAAAAACGGAAAATATGCTCTAAAAACAATAAAAATATGCTGTTACAAAAATTATGTCCCCTTTTTAGCAGTGTTTTTTACAATTTGTTAGAGAATAGACCCTCCAAAAACCTTTATGTGCGGTAGTTAGAAGGTTAAATATGTTCTACAAAAATATTTGCCTTAATATTTTCTACCAAGTAGCTGAATCTAAAGAAAACATAGTTTCATATACCGATATGAATCAAGAACAGGCCAAAGCAGAATCAATCGTCACAATTCCATAATTGTTGAAAAAACATCCATGTTGGATAAAAAATGTAAAAATAAATGTTGTCATAAAAAAAATTGGAAAACAATGCTCTAAAAATTGAAAAAAAAAAAAAATGTTGTAAAAATGTAAAAAAATGCTCTAAAAAGTGGACAAATGCTCTAAAAATTGAAAATATGCTCTAAAAATATGCTCTTATGCTAAAATATGCAAAAATATGCTCTTAAGACTAAAATATGCAAAAATATGCTATAACAAATCGATGCCAGATTTTTTAAAAACATCTGAAACGGATAGATACCTTACCCATTTATCAATAAAATGCACAGGAAAAAACATGATACTGAATATTTTTGGTTTCCCTGGTCATAACTATCTCTTTTACCCATGCAAACACGGCTTCATTTGTGTAACGATTTTTCGACACTTTTTTTATTGCCCCATTTATTAAACTCGAGGCTATAAAGTATCATTTTGCATCATTGGTTTTAAGTTTTTCCATTGCATATTAACTTCCCGGTATGAAAAGCTAATTCATAAATAAAAATTTTAAAAAAAACTCCGTCTCCATGTTTACAACAAAACTACTCATCGTGTATATCAAATATTGTCATATTTTTGCGTATCTAGTTGACATCTAATGATTTTTTTTTCGGAAATCAATGTCAGACAAATAGTTTTTAAAAAAAAGGCAAAAAGTGATGAAATGTAAACTCCGTCTCTGTAAACTCCGTCGACAATTTTTTTTTTTTTTGCAGATAGCATTAAAAAATTTTGCAAAATTGTTAAAACCGATGCAAATATTAACCATTTGCCATTCAAAAAAGTAAAAAAACTGATTTTAACAGAAATAATAATAATTTTTTTTTACATTTCTGTAGAAAAATCCTGTTTATAAAAATAATTGTAATATCTTTAATAACAAAAACAAGAAAAAAATCCTGATAACAAAAATTGTTTGTAATTACATTAATTAGTTTTTTAAATTACACGAAATGTTAAAAAAAAAAAATTAAAAAAATTTAATGTATTTTTCTAAGGTGAATTTAAACTCCGTCACCAAAAAAAAACATAAACTTGTCGATAAAATTTGTTTGAAACAATTTTTAGAAGAGATTTTTTGTAGTAATATTAGTAGTGATGTAACATATCGATTCTAATAAAAAAATTTGTCAAAAAAAAAATTTTTTTGTTTGTACAATTTTGGCTCAAAAACACATAATAATATTTATAATTCTGACTCTTTGCAGCCTCAGGAATTAGAAAACGCTTTGACTCGCATAGTTTTCAATATCCAGCGAAAATACTTTCAAGAAGATATTTCTCGAGTTCTGAAGAAAAAGGACCCTCAAGGCGCTTTAAAATGTCTCAACCGCTTTATCGATTCTACAAATGGCTTCAACTTGCTCAAAGTCGGTGGTCGCTTAGAACTCGCTGCTATACCAGATGGTCAAAAGCACCCAATAATCTTGCCCAGCAAAAATCACTTTGTCGACTGTTATGTACGCCATCTACATTTAAGTAATTACCACGCTGGTGCCAAGGCTCTCATGTCTCTAATTCGACAAAAATTTTGGATCATCAATTCTCGAAATTTATGTCGACGTATTGTCAACTCGTGCCCACAATGCATTCGCTATCGCCCGAAATTGCTTCAACAAATGATGGGAAATTTGCCTGTCGAACGCCTCAACCCTTCAAGGCCATTTGCTAGATGTGCTGTGGATTTTTGTGGCCCAGTCAACACTTATCTTAGGGTCAGAGGAAAGGTGCCATATAAAACCTACATTGCCGTTTTTGTCTGTCTCGCCATCAAAGCAGTCCATATTGAAGTTGTCTCGGACTTATCTACAGATGCCTTCATTGCCGCTCTAAAAAGGATGATTGGTCGAAGAGGTCTCCCCACAGATATTTTCTGTGATAATGCCACTAACTTTGTTGGCGCAAATTCTAAGTTGTCACAATTAAAATCGTTCCTTTTTTATCCAAAAAATTCTAATTGTATTATTAATTATTGCTCAAATCAATTTATTAATTTTCGTTTTATTCCCCCCAGGGCACCCCATTTCGGCGGATTGTGGGAGGCGGCCGTCAAATCTGCCAAAGGTCACCTAACTCGGACTCTAATCAACACTAGGCTGACATATGAGGAGCTTGCAACAGCAATGGTCGAGATAGAAGCCATCTTAAACTCTAGACCAATTTCGCCCTTATCATCCGATCCCAGCGATTTTGAAGCCCTCACACCAGGTCATTTTTTAATTGGCTCTGCCCTACGTGCGTTGCCAGAACGTGATGTCTCAACGAAAGAAATCGATAGTCTTCAGTATTGGGCCCGTATAACTGCTATCAAGCTACAGTTTTGGAAGAAATGGTCCCATGATTATATTAACGAGCTTCAGACTAGAAACAAATGGACTAGGTCAAATCCCAATATCGCTAATGGTGCTTTAGTAATTATTCATGAAGATAATGTACCTCCACAACGCTGGCTCATGGGTAAAATCATAAATATAGTACGTGGCAGAGATGATCGTGTCAGAGTAGTCGATGTCAAAACGACAAAGGGTATCATACGTCGCCCTATCCACAAATTGGCCCTTCTACCATCTGCTTGAAAGTGTCCTTTCAATGGGGCCGGAATGTTAGGTCACCGTATAAATTAGTTGGTTCATTTTTATTTGTTCATTAATTTTGTTTTGTATAATTGTTAACATTTTAAATTGTTTAGTTCGATATATATTGTATCCACTGTAATTTATTCGGTTCGTTATATACAGTGCCCACTGTCTCATGTTTTTAGTTAAAATGTTCCGTCGTTTTTAATATTCAATTTTATTTGTCTCTTCTTTGCTCTAGCTCATAACTACATGTTATGGTGTTGTTGTAGCTTAAATAAATGCAACTGACTCGATCATAGGGTATTTTGTTTTTGTAAATAAAATACACATTATGATTGAGACAAATTTTGCATTTACCGAAGAGACAGAAATAACAACAACAACAGTGTGGCCCTTTTTTCTATGTATTTTAAATTGTTAGGTTTAAGCTTAGGGTATTTTTAAATAAAGAATTGTTGTATTGTTAAAATTGAAAGCGAGTGTTGTCTTGTTATTTTCTCGTCGGTTTCACGGTCGCAAATTCTTGTTGGTTTTAAGTTGTTTACACCGCCCCAAAATTATGCAGTGGCATATAGACAACAATTATAAAAAATCTAATTGCTCTATATAGCCGCCGGTGGGGAAAAAGCTCCTCATCGTACATTTTGGCCCTTGCGAAATAATGTAAGAGACAAAAAAGTTGAAAGAAAGTATGAGGTGAGGTTGAGATTACTAGAAATAGAATTGTAGTGTTGGAAACTGTCAAAATTTATTCTGTAGAAACTATAAATATTCACATATGAGGCATTCCACACCAAATGTTCAGCAAAAAAAAAGTGATGTCGTGTAAATATGAAATCAATTGCAAAGTATTCGCCCTTAGGGTACTATTAAATAACAAAAATAAAATTTAAGATTTTTCAAAAAGTGGGACTTGGAGGCATGGTCAAAAATTGAAAATTTCAGCATTTTTTGCCTAAGTATCCTTATTTCAATATTTATGCCAATGAAATGAAATACAGTGATGTCTTTAAAATAAAAGTTTTTTATAGATTTTTGTATGGGCTATCGATTAAAAAAATAAAAATAGGAAAATTTTCAGAAGAAGTTCTGAATTTTTTAAATTTAAACTTAAACTTTATTTATCAAAAAACATGCCACAATTTTATTTCTTTTTTAAATGCTTAAAAATTAGTTAAGGTGTATATCTATCCGTTCTAAAATTTTCAGAGATGCATTTTTCCTTGTTTTCGAGAAAAAAAATGTTGAACATTGCACTATGCTTATAATTTACAATAATGGGGTATATTACGTATGCGAATGAGTAATATTAACTCTTAAAAAACATTTAAAATAGAGATGTTTTCGTGGGTGAGTTTTTTTTTACGTTCACGTACGGTCACGAAGGAAAAGTTTTAGTCACGCACGATTTTTCATTTTCCTCACGTTCACGTACGCTCACGTGAGTAGAAAAAAATGTTGTCACGGGCACGATACTCACGTGAGCGTGACTGAGCGTGAGCAAAATTAATTATCATGTGTGATTAAAATAATTTCCTTGGTGAGAGTTCGTGATGGTAAAAAAAAAACTTACCCACGATCACATCTCTATTTTAAATGTTTTTTAAGAGTTAATTAGAGTTTTTCACGGGAATTCCCGGGACGGGATTTCCCGGGAATTCCCGTAAATTTTCGATCCCGAAATCCCGGGAAATAGAGCGGGAATTCCCGGGAAATTTCTTTTCTTTGAAATTGTTGATTTTTCGACTTCTATTGATTATTTTGTATGTGATTTTTTAGAAATTTTATTAAAATGATTCATAATTGATGTCAGGAACGTACGCAGGAACCAGGAGGGCCCAAAAAGTATTCCAAGAGAGACCTTCTAACTAAAAAATGTCATAAAATCTGAGACTTACGGAATGGAAAAAGTCTCACAATATTTAAATATTCGATAGGATATAGTTATCGGAACCTGATATTTTTTTCCGAAGCTGAGAAATTTGCTTTCTGAGACCTGCATTAGAAAAATTTGCAGTATGATTATTTGTTTCAATAGAAAATATTTATGTCTCTGGACATGATTCTTCTTAAATCGATAAATTGATATAAAATCTGTGTAAGGAATGACTCTGAAATTAACGGGGTTTTCTTTTAGAAAACAGAATTTTTAAATTTTTTTACTAATTTTTTGGGGTAAATTTTCTAATAAATTCTTTTCTCTGAAGCAGTTACATTCACATACATACTTTTTAAAGACTTTGACATATTTGGGCCGCTTTTTTATAAATACTGTGTAACAAAAATTTTTCTTTTTTTCTCGAAACTTATTTTTTTTTTCTCGAAACTTATTTTTTTTTTTTTTGATTAAAGGTACTAAATATGATTTTTATGGTGTTAATAAACATTATAAATAGTGCAGTCGCATTCATAAGGTTTTTATATATTTTTTGACCAAAAATTTGAGTGTTTTAATTTTTGCGGGAATTCCCGGGATCCCGGGAAATTTAAAAATGAATCCCGCTTTCCCGGGAAATGAAAAAGTCCGGGAAAAGAAAAACTCTAGAGTTAATATTACTCATTCGCATACGTAATATACCCTATTATTATAAATTATAAGCATAGTGCAATGTTCAACATTTTTTTTCTCGAAAACAAGGAAAAATGCATCTCTGAAAATTTCAGAACGGATAGATATACACCTTAACTAATTTTTAAACATTTAAAAAAGAAATAAAATTGTGGCATGTTTTTTGATAAATAAAGATTAAGTTTAAATTTAAAAAATTCAGAACTTCTTCTGAAAATTTTCCAATTTTTATTTTTTTAATCGATAGCCCATATAAAAATCTATAAAAAACTTTTATTTTAGAGACATCACTGTATTTCATTTCATTGGCATAAATATTGAAATAAGGATACTTAGGCAAAAAATGCTGAAATTTTCAATTTTTGACCATGCCTCCAAGGCCCACTTTTTGAAAAATCTTAAATTTTATTTTTGTTATTTAATAGTACCCTAAGGGCGAATACTTTGCAAATGATAGCCCATTGAAACCACAATGGTTTTTCTGTAGTGGAACAGTTGGTGTGGAATGCCTCATATATAAAAAACAGTTTTCATTAACAAGACAAACCGACATTTAAAATCCTACTGAAGATGACACTAACTGGGGTGTTTGAAACCGGTATAGGAAATACCAGAAATGTCTATAATTTTTAGGAATTCAATTTTTCTTCTGCATTTTTTCAACTTGAACCCTTATAACAAATATAATTAGAGCCCGTGCTCGATCTGTACTTACAGAAAAAATCAAATGTCATTAAAATCAGTTCAGTAGTTGTTCCTGTACAACTGCGGCTATTTTGTCCTTTAAAAAATAGCATCCCACAATTAACTGGAAGCCCTGTCAATTCTTTGTCTTTTAAACTTTTAAAAATATTACGATTGTTAATATTTCAAATAAAAAAACAGAATTAAAAAGTACTGCGTATCTATTTTTTTAAAAAATTGCTAACACTAAGGCTGTTTCTTTTAGTTCCAACCCCCACCTTAATTAGTTTGATACATTTGACACGTCCATGCTTAGTTGGCCAACCACTATATTTGTATGTCCAACGTTTTAAAAAGAGATCAGATATATTATTCTTTATTCGGATATTAAATTATTGCTGTTTATATGCAGACATGTTTGATACATTTGGGATGTCCATGATTATTTGGCCAACCACTGTATTTGTAGGTCCAACATTTGGGCAAGGTATCAAATATGTTATTCTTAATTCGAATATTAAATTTAAACTATTTACACGCAGAAATAAAGAAGTTATTGATTTTTGGCCGGAATTGACCACCGTGCACTGTGTTATTAAGAATAAAGCACTGTGCATCATTGCGTATGATTAATGTTTAAAGACAATTACAACATTAAGTATACGCCTCTTTTACAGTTTTCGATTAATCATAACACCGTCAGAGAGCCAATATTAAACATGAACCGGATGATATACGTCAGAAAGTGGAGATCAAATGGAGAAGTCACGAAGTCAGGTGAAGTCAACACCATGGTTTTTATGTATTTACAGTCTTTTTATTTGTATTGATTCAGGATTTATATGGATTTAAGTACACTACCTGTGTAAGGTATTTCTCTGTATTGCATTAACCGATTATGTTTCTGAAAATTTCCCATGAAAGATTACGTCAATACCAATGTTTTTATGTATACACGGTCTTTATATGTATGCTAAATATAAAAATACGTAATACGTAAAGGGATTTTGTTTCTGAAAATTTATCATTAAAGGTATTGATACCAAGGTTTTTATGTAGATATGTTCTTTGTATGTGTGTGTATTGGTTCATGAGTGATATGCATTTTAGTGGTAAAATACTTGCAAGGTTATATTAAGATGATTACACAATTGTTTTTTGCTACTTTTCGGTTTCCCAAAATAATAGCTCAGAGTATGAAAATTTGGCATATTGAATCCCCCAGCAGAATTATTATCAAAGAACAGGACATATTTTGAAAACTAAAATTATTGGGGTAAAAAGGGGTACCAAAGCAATTGCACTACAAAGTGTGCATGAGGTTCGCTAGTTCAAAAAATAAAAAGTCATGATTAAATAGGACATATGTGCCACGATTTAGTCAGATTTTTTGAATGTGATGTGCGGCACATGTGTTAGCCCTTTCGTACGCTGAAAATAGTTAAAAACAAGTAAGAAAGCTATATTCGGCTGTGCCGAATCTTTAAATACCCTCCACAATGTTAATCAATGTACAATGGTTTCGCAGACGACCTTTCTTGGCCAAAATTCAATTTTATCAAAATTGATTTTATAGAAAATCGTTAAGACTTACAAACAACAGAAAACATATTTTGTTTTTGTATACTCATTTACCGTTCAAAAACAAATTTAGATAAAAATAAAAAAGTATTTTTTTAAATTTCAATTATTTTTTTGAGTTTAAATACAAAAAATTTCTTATAATATTATACATGGAAAACAAAAAAACTATAAAAATTTTTAACACAAAACCTATTTCAAACCAAAAATTTTTCCATTTTTGAAATTTTGGCCCAGAAAAGTGTTGAACGGAACCATAGTGCAATGTAAATATTTAAAATAAAAAAATATTTTATAAATATATATGAAAATTATATAAAAATTATGAAAATTGTATGAAAGCAACCACGTGTATTACACATACTACGTATTTTTTTACTTCTATTAATACAAATGGCGCGCTGCCACGCCATATCATGCAGGTTTGTATTGAAACTCATCTCAATTGCTCATAGCTTCTTAACCCCTAGACTGATTTTGCCATAATTGGTACCAAAATAACCAGAAAAACGTTGAGAACAATAAAATAAGAACCTATTTAAAATTTTATTTGAATATGTTCAACCATGAGCCAAGATAAATCATTTTAAAATTTTGGGTTAAATTGCCATTGTGCGATTCGGCCCAAATTTTTTGTGAGTGTTAGGAATGATAAAATTACATTAAATTCAAAGTTTCGTTTACATTCATTCAACAGGTGTCAAGTTATAGCATTTATTTTGTGTAAAATTCACATTTTCACTCATCAAAATTTACATTTTCACTCATAACTTTTAAAATACTTAACCGATTAAAAAAAAAAAACCATCAGATTCTGCCTAGGAGAATTACGCAACTTTTGGTACCCCAGGCGTTTGAATCGGTTTTGGATTATATCCAAAAACGTGATTTCAACAGACAGACAGACGGACGGACAGACAGACAGACAGACAGACAGACAGACAGACAGACAGACGGACATCGCTAGATCGACTTAGAATCGATCAAGGATCATTAATATATATACTTTATGGGGTCCTAAACCAATATTTCAATGTGTTACATACGGAATGACAAACTTATATATACCCTCTATCACTAGAGTGGAGGGTATAAAAATAGTATTAAAACACAATTCAAATGAAAATATTAAGGTAACTTTGGGACCAAGTCTAATTTTCCTTTTGATTTTATTTGTATTTAGTAAGAGTAACAAAGTATTTAATTTAAACTTTTTCCACTCGTCTTACAAATTTCTTGCGTATGATTTGAAATGTTTGTTTTTGCTTATCAAATATTCTTTCAAGTTTAGTTATTTGCTATAATGATTTTGCATAACATTCATTTTTGGATTTCTTAAATTGCTGGTCATTGATGGTCATAAAAAAGTCAATGCATGTTAAATGCTTTTATTTTTTTTTTACGTTAGATACTTGTATGCTTCTGGGTGTCCGTAAGTTCATTTGTCTATTTAATGGTCATTTGTTTATTCATTGAATTGTAACGAATGGGGTTTCTTGTCTTGTTCAAACACATAAAAATTGTAAAAAATTATGTAGATGAGTCATCAAATAAACATTTATTATATGGTATTTAAGTGTTATTCAAAGGAAATCATTGTTATTTTTGTTAATGTAAAAAGGTGAATACGTCGCCTTTCGGTCATTGTTTTTTTTATAAAATATTTGTGTTGCGCTCAATGAGCCAAAATAATGTCTTTGGGTCAATAAACTCCTCAAAAGCCCTCACATAGAAATTCTTCTTAGTAATTATCCTTAATCAAGCTTGGCTTTTAACACAGTTGTGTTTTTTCTAATTGGAACAATGCAATTTGTAATACTTCTAAGAATTAGAAATATGAAAAAAACATTCCAACCCAATGGATATTTTCAATACTAGAAAAGTCCTACTACCAAGGCTTACACAGCTTACACTCCGATTATCCTGCACTCTTAATTTATAGGGGCCAAAATCTAAGATTTTCCGGTTATTTTATCGGCAATTGTAAATTTTAAACTGGAGAAATGGGAGAGTGAAAAACGGGATTTTTTTTAGATTTTTTTGGTGTATAAAAAAATTTCGGCCCTATCCCTTCGGGACCAGGGAAACCAAATATATGCAGTATCATGTTTTTTCCTGAGCATTGTATTGATAAATGGGTAAGGTATTTATACGTTTCAGAATATCTTAAGAAATCTGGCATCGATCATATTTTTGCATATTTTAGCCTCAAGAGCATATTTTTGAATATCTTAGGTCTAAGAGCATATTTTAGCATAAGAGCATATTTTTAGAGCATTTTTTCACTTTTTAGAGCATTTTTCTAAGTTTTTAGAGCATTTTTTTCTCAAATTTTTAGTGCATTTTTTACAATACTTATTTTTAAAATTTTTACATTTTTGTGCGATGTTTTTTTTTTTTTAAATTTTGTTGTTGAAATGTCTGTTTTGTTTTTGTTTTCTTGTCAGTTTTAAATGTCTGGTAACTCTGCCAGAAAAAAAAATACATTGAACACCAATTTCAAACTTTTTCCAAAACTACAGGGTTCTGACGATTGATTTCCCTTTGGCCTGTTCTTGCTTCATATCGGTATATGAAACTATGTTTTCTTTAGATTTGACAATGAGTGTATAGGGTACATTCAGCAACTTTGTAGAAAATATTAACCCTCCCATGAGTGAGAAGGTCGCTAGGGACCTTTTTGCCTTTTCAAATGAAATTACTCCTACTTCGGCCACTACAACCCCCCCAAAGTTACTCTGTATTCCAAGAGTATTTTGTTGCGCATCTTTTGGAAAAAAATCAAGCCGATCGGATCATTACTTTAGGAGTTATTGAGGTTTTAGTGAGAATAGTACGCGGACGTGTGAATAGGTCCGTATGGACCTTGTACTGAATTTCACTAATAAATGCATGTTTTTGGGCATCATTATTATTTTTGTATTGTTTCAACACATAATTTACTTGTTCTGAGCACAAAGACCTAAACTCAAAGACATTAGGGATAATGATAAAAACAAAAAATTCTCAGAAAAATTCGAAGACATGAACTTTATTGCTTTCAAGGAAAGGCACAATATTCTAATTTTATACTACTAGCAATAAACCAGTTCTTAGAATTTTTTGTTCTTAGTATTTTTGTTCTTAGAATTTTTTCTTAGAATTTTTTGTTTTTATCATCATCCCTAATGTCTTTGAGTTTAGGTAGACGTACGAAAGAGTATAAAAGAAGTTGTAGTTTCGTAAACCAAATCAGTCAAAGTTTAGACAGCGAAGAGTAAAATCGTGTGTGATAGAAACAAAAATATAAATATGGCAGATGCAAGTAAGTAATTTGGACGTTGCTAAAATTGTTGTACGCTGTAGTACACGTTACCAGCAAATGACTGCGGATGAAAGGCATGCAGCTGATAGTAGATTTGCTGATTTTATGGACGAAGACATGGATGAAGAAATTGATATTGCTGCAATTGATAATTATGAAGTTGAGGATGACGAAGATCGCACATACCAACCTGCTGAAGAGTCAGATGCCGAAACTGAAGGATACGTCGAGCTAAATGAAGATACTGATGACGACGATGATGAAGAGGAAGAAAATGATGGACAGGAAACGAATGAAAGTCACTATAGCCCTGTTTTCGCATAACCGTATATACGCTTACCCATACAAATTTAAAATTATCAACGCTTATTTTTAACTTGTATAATTATCGGCTTTAAAATAAAGCGTCGATAAAAAGTGATGCCAAGTTTACATTTTTATTGAAATATCAAATACATAAACCTTTTTCTTTGTTAATAGCAAATACACAAACCTTTTTCACAGAAGTGATGCCAAGTAAATTTTGTTAAACGTGGATGCGTTTTCGGTTAATCGGTTAACGTTAACATGTATACGGTTATGCGAAAACAGGGCTTATATTGGTAAAGATGGCACCCAATGGAGTAAAAAAGCACCACCAACATCACGCACTCGTAATCATAACGTGGTCGACTTCACAAGAAAGAAACCAGGACCAACAGGAAATATACACGACCCCTTTACAATAATGCGTTCAATCATGACAGAGGAAATAATACACTTAGTGCTACGTGAAACAAATCGTAAAGGCAGGGAGGTTACAGCTGTATGGAATTTGGCGAATCCCACGAAGAAAAAGGAGTGGAAGCCAGTGACAGTGAAAGAGTTTGACGCCTTTGTAGCAATTCTTTTGTATGCTGGACTCACAAGATCAAACCACAATGCTCTCCACAATGCACTACACCTGCCTCGTTGACGAGCAAACCGAGAAGCGGAAGCCTTATGCCATATTAGATTACAACGCCAACAAATGCGGCGTTGATACCATGGATCAAATGCTAGGCACTTACAGCTGCAAAAGAGCAACACAACGATGGCCGTTGGCCATGTTTTATAATATGCTGGACGTCACTGCATTGGCTGCTTTTACGATTTACAACGAAATGAAGCCTATAAAAAGGAGTGACAGACGGCGGTCGTTCTTGTTACTGCTAACGAAACAATTGGCCACAACAAATATCGAAGAACGTGCCCTGAACAACCATATAACCTCATATCCAAGGATACGCAATGCGATGGAAACATTCGATGTCAGGGTAAGAAAAACATCTTCAAATTCAAGAATAGAATATATAGTTATTTGTTTTTTATTTTTCTTTTCATTTCAGGTATTACCAAGACCGATGGAAGGCAATGTACCGTCGTTTGCGGCTAGGTCAAGTAGACCGTCATGTCGCCTTTGCTGTTCTGAGTACGGGCGGCAGCGGAAAACGCGGGCATACTGTTTCGGCTGCGATAACGCTATTTGCGGAGAACATAGCACACTTTTACATTGCTGCAACACTTGCGCACAGGGCGGGGGACAAGAAGTACACGCTCAACAACAATAATTTTTAAACTTTTTTATAATAGTCTTAAGAAAATTCAAGCAAAAAAAAAAAAAATTAAAAAAATTGTAAAAATTATTTTTGTATGTAGAATTTAGTTATAAACAATAAAAACAAAAAAAAATCAAAAAAAAAAATTTTATATGAAAAAAACATGATTTACAAAAAAGGTCCGTAGGGACCTTTTCACACGGCCGTGAAGTTCAGAACTGTCACTTATCGGAGGGTTAAGGCAAATATTTTTGCTAAACATATTAACCCTCTAACTTCCCCACATAACGGTATTTTTTGGTCGACTCTCTAACCACATTGTAAAAAACACCGCAAAAAGGGGACATAATTTTGTTAAGAGCATATTTTTATTGTTAGAGCATATTTACCGTTTTTAAGGGCATTTTTTAAGCGCATAAAACGTGTTTTTTAGCATATTTTTGGTTTCCCTGGTTTTGACCACTGATGTACTGATACCGAAACAACTTTACTTGGGTCATTTCGAAGCAAAAACCTTCCGCATAAACCTCTTTTTCTAAAATCATATCCAGAAAACAAATTTTTAAATAATTTTTTTTTTCATACTTTTAATGAAAATTTAAAGTGTTTCGCTGTTAAACGCTAAAAAAAAATAAGGTACAAGTTGCAAAAAATATTTAATTTCAGTTAAAAATTTCGGTTTACAAAAAAATTTTACCAAAAAATACCATCTTTCCCACTGTGTGACCGTTTTTCTTATTTTTTTTTTTATATTTGGTAGGACAATAAACTTTTTAGCTCGAAAAAATATTGAAACCAAAGAAAACTTTGTTTTTTTTTGTATTAAAATTTATGCATAACTTTTTTTTAAAGAAATCAAAGGGGTTTATGCGGAAACTTTTTTTAAGCCAGCGAAAAGAAGAGACCGCCATTCTTCATAGTTTTGCCTGCATTGGGCCGATTTGATATTTTCAAAAAATTTTCAAAAGTTATATCCCTAATGCACATATTATATGGATAGAAAGGTTTTTTAAGAGCCTATCAATTTAGCTTTGTTGAGTTGGTATTTGTCAAAAATGTGTAAATGTTGAGCTACTTTATATTGAAATGTATATGTATACGACCCCCAAATACATAAATAATAATATTTATTAAGTTTAAGCCGACACGTGTTTTTGCTTTCGGCGAAATTTCTGTTAGTTCGGCATTAATTCAGATTTTCCCGAAAGGCTATCATTTTTCATAAGGCGGCAATCCTTTTTAAACCACCGGGATAGCCGCTAAAAAAATAACAGATTAAACTTTGTTTTCGGTACTTATTAACATATGGGTGGATTTAAAAAATGTCAACCAAACCAAGTATCCGTGTAATAAGTATCTCATACATGGGTTAAGTGATGTGATATTTGTTGATGTACAATATCGTATTGATTGCCGTTTTAGATAACTAACCACAATCTGGACATTAATCAGCTATTTTTGACAAGTTATTTCATTTTTTTAGGCCAAATGTAAATTCCGTCGCCAATAACCAATTTGGTTTTTCAACTTTAACCGGTTATATCTTAAAAACCAATAAACTAAGAGCTTAATTATTGACTACATTTTTAAAGAGGGAATGTTGGCATTCTTTAAAAATATTCTTATTTGGTCATAACTATCTCTTTTTTTTAGAAGAGATTTTTTGTAGTAATATTAGTAGTGATCGATTCTAATAAAAAAATTTGTCAAAAATTTAAATTTTTTGTTTGTACAAATTTGGCTCAAAAACACTGATATTTTTTGAGTTCGCCCATGTCCAGAAGACAATTTGATAAAATGTTTATTATGACAGATTCGTGTAGGCCAAATACTTTTCAATATGTGTTCTAGAAGTCTCTGCCAAAAAAAATTGACTTTTGTTAAGTAGTGTAATCGATAAAAAGTTATGTATGTTACATTATATTCATGTGTAATACTCGTGTGCACCATCAACTTTACTTTTTTCACCGTTTTATTTTATGTATTTGCAATAATATTCAAAAATAGGAATTAAATATACATCAGATTTAAAAAAAAAATCCTACTTGTCAACACATTTGTATTAATATCTCTGGACTTAATACGTTCACCAACGCGAAATTTTTAGAGCTTGTAGCTAAGACTCATTTTCAAGATATAAATATTTATAACACTGTGCTACAAAAAACACAAAATCGAACATACTTTTAAAATGAGGTAGTAAAGGTTGTAGGTCTCGTCGAAAAGATCTCAAAAATGCCCATCAAACTTGCCAGACACCCTCAAATTTTCAAGTTATTGTCAAAAAACATTTTTTTTTACTTTTCTCACTAAACCACGTGTACACTCAAAAAAAAAAACTTAAACTTTGGAAAATGTGGGGTGTTTGAAACCGGTATAGGAAATACCAGAAATGTCTATAATTTTTAGAAATTCAATTTTTCTTCTGCATTTTTTCAACTTGAACCCTTATAACAAATATAATTAGAGCCCGTGCTCGATCTGTACTTACAGAAAAAATCAAATAAAATTACTGACAAAATATGTCGCCATTAGGCACGTCTCCGAAACAGAAAATGCAAATTCCTTCATTTGTGTCTGCAATTCCAGATCATGTTGGTAACCCTTGCGAAATAATGTAAGAGACAAAAAAGTTGAAAGAAAGTATGAAGTGAGGTTGAGATTGCTAGAAATAGAATTGTAGTGTTGGAAACTGTCAAAATTTATTCTGTAGAAACTATAAATATTCACATATATAAAAAACAGTTTTCATTAACAAGACAAACCGACATTTAAAATCCTACTGATGATGACACTAACTGGGGTGTTTGAAACCGGTATAGGAAATACCAGAAATGTCTATAATTTTTAGAAATTCAATTTTTCTTCTGCATTTTTTCAACTTGAACCCTTATTCTTCAAAATAGTTTATAAATTTTCCCACAATTTAGTTAAAATTAACTAAAAGTTGGGAAATTTTCCTAACTTTTAGGAAAATATTTTAGTTCATGGACTGTTAAATATGCCATAATTTTCCTTAAATGGAATTCCCTAATACGTGGAAGAAATTCTTACCGCCAAAGAAATTTTCCCTAAATAATTGAATAAAAAATCTTTATTTTTAAGACATATTTTTTAAAACAAAATTGAGTTCAAAAAATTCAGTTTTAGGACGTAATTTACTACCAGTTAGTTCATCATTTTTATCTTCTTTAATTTGAGGAATTTTTTTCCACAAGTTTAGTAAATTTTTCATAACTTGAAATTGTTTTGTTGATTTTTTTTTTTTTTCATGCTTGCTTGTAGTTCACATTTTGTTTATTATTTGTAGTACATGAATACAAAAAGTTGGATCTTGTATAACAAGTAATAAATTTAATATTTACATTTTTTTCTACACATGTATGTGTTAGAAAAAAAAATATTTTAATCACAACAAATACCTTGGGTTTGGCGTGTTTTCCCATAGTCTGAGAACAAACGTCAAATACCAAGTTTTTGTTGTAATTTAACTAAAAAAAACTAATGAAATTTATTACTTGACTATAAGAAACAAACGTTTCATTATATTTATAATAAAATGTGTACCCAATGAGAGTTATTTATGTGTGTATTCACATGCTATTCTATAAATAAACCATTAAAAAAAATATAAAATTAAATAATTTTTAGGAAAAATTTCCTTATCAGAAATGTTTTTTTAACCAGAAAATTAGAGTTGTCAAAACCAATTTCCGAGTATTCGAAAAATCGATTTTTTTCTATTTTTCCGGTTTTTTAAAACCGGCTTTTTAAAAAGGCCGGTTTTCGAAGTATTCGAGAAACCGATTTTTTGGTCTCGAATAATCGACTTTTTTAAATTCATTTTTTTTTTGCTATTTTGCATTCAGCGTCGTTTTTAGTAGCCATCTCAAAATTATGTTTTTATACCCTCCAACTACAGTATGGGGGTATACTCACTTTGTCATTCCGTATGTAACGCATCAAAATATCGGTCTAGGAATTCATAAAGTATATAAATTTATGATCAGTGATCGATTCTAAGACATTCTAGCGATGTCCGTCCGTCCATCTGTCCGTCCGTCCATCTGTCCGTCCGTCTGTCCGTCTGTAGTTAACACGATGCAGTCCAAAATAAAATAGCTAGACTCCCGACATTTGGCACGAATATGTCTTATGTTCCTAGGCAGATTAAGTTAGTAAATGAGCAAAATCGGACCAGGGGGAAAAAAGTTCCCCTTGAAGAACTAAACCAACCTCTGAAAAACATAATTTTTTTACATGATTTTTTGTGTTTTTGTTTAATAAATGTAACATTTTTATGCTACAAGAAGTTCAAAGTCCTCATTTGGACCCAAAGAATTAGAAAATGTCGTTATTTTCGGTCCGCCCCCCTTTTATGGGCGTGGAATAAATTTTTTTTTAAATATTGATAAACTTGTATTTCTTTAGCACAAAAAGCAAAAGAATGAATTTTTAAACACATATTCGAGAGAAAATTTGCTCCTCCCAATTACCACTACCGACCCCCCCCCTCCCTCCAACAAAAAAACGCCCCTGGAATTTTTTTATTATTTTTTTTTGCATGTTGGAGGGTATAAAAGATTCGGCACAGCCGAATTTAACACTCTTACTTGTTTTTTCTAGAAATAACTCTCTGAAAACTGTTTTCTGTGGGAAATGATGATTTTTGAGAAACATTGATGATTTATCCAACACTGAAAAAGTTTTGCTTAAACTACAAACTTGGGGTCAATTAGTATTTAGTAAAAACAACTGTTAAAAACAACTGTTAAAAACAACTGTCACAAATTGTGTCGTTATTTTGCGGAAAACATTGTTGACTATAAAGAACTTCATTTGAATGTTTTATTCGTTTCGGTGCAGAAAATATAACAAAAACCCACAGGTTTTGCGAATAAAAAGTCCACAGATTCTGAGGACTTTTAATAAGTCTTCCTTTTAGAAAACTTCCCGATAATAAGCAAGTCTTTTTTAAATAGACCTTATGTTCTGAGCGCTTTTCCAATAAATTCGTTTGCTATTACCTCATCGACATCTAGGAATCATTTTATTCATCCAATTACATTATCATTCTTAAAAATATAAAAATTCCATCATCCCGTGAACTTTTCGTTTTAGTAACCTCAGAGATTATGAAGATCAAAATAACCTCTCGCTCAGATACATTTTTGCGTTAAGGAACCTCTTGATTTTCGAATTAATTCATAAAAAACTAACTGGAAAACTTATTTTATGGACACTCAAGTTTTTGTATAGAATTTTCGAATACAACTATTTTTTATATTTTTTGAACATATCAGTACAGTCAGTACATATTTCAAAAAAATCAGTACAACTTTTTTTGATCAGTACAAAAATCAGTACATGTACTGATCAAATCAGAACGAATGGTCAGCCTACGTATGATACTTTGTTTTTTCAAGTAACTAGTTGATAACTTTGTTAGGGGTTTTCTATGAAAATTTCGATAACTTTAACCAAAAATTTTGAATTTATCGCAATTTCCATAGAAAACCCCTAATAAAGTTAGCAACTTGTAACACCCATAACCCAACCTCAACGATTAGAGAACGTGTTTTTTCAGTATTGTTATACCCTCCAAGATGCAAAAAATAATAATTTTGCAGGTTCGTTTTATTTTTTTGGGGGGGGGGGGGGGGGGGGTTGTTTGGAATGGGTCATTAGGGGGCACACCTTGGTCTTCGCGGTAAATGTTTTCAAGTTGATTTTTAATGCGTTTGGTGTTATAGTAAATTTTTTAAACTATTTTTTATATACATGCCCACAAAAGGGGACGAGCCGAAAAAAACTAAATTTTTTAATCCCCTAGGTCCACGTGATAGACTTTGAACTTCTTAAAACATTTATTTATACCATAAAATATTTATTTTTGTTTTACAAAAATGCAAAAAACATGTTAAAATTTTTTTTTTCTGAGGTTGGTTTTTCGAGGGGAACTTTTTCCCTCTGGTCCGAATTTGTCCATTTACGCACGTAGCCGGCTATGACCATGAGACATTTTTATTTTGGGCTGAATCATGTTTTATACAGACAGACATGCTTCTTTTGTTTACCTTTTTATTGTTTTGTTTACTTTTTTATTAAATAAATAATTTAAAAAAAAAACGAAAAACCGATTATTCGAACCGGTTTTTAGTTACAAAACCGGAAAACCAATTTTTTTAAAAGGCCAGTTTTCGAAGTATTCGAAAACGGTTTTTGAAATAGACGAATATTTGACAACTCTACCAAAAAATAGGAAAATTTTTCCCATTTTCTAGTTAAAATTTGTCCTTCCCCAGCAAAAAAAGTGCGGAGTACTTCTATTTGGAGTGCTTTAAAACTATAACAAATGTAATGAAATACAACAAAAATAACAAAAAACACACAAACAGTTTTTTCTAATCCATAAAAAGTTGTTATTCAGCACTTAACTCATTACCTTCCGCGACACTCCCATACAAAAGTAAGTACACAGAAAAAACAGTTTAATTGTGCCAGCCGAATTAAGAGCCAACTGCACGGTTTAATTAAAACACCTGAATTTTTCGGTTGCGATTACCGAAGTTTATTTGGACCAACAGAAGTTACATTTTCAAAACAAATTTTGTTTATGGCAACCAAAAATTCCGGTTGTTGTTATTAAACTATGCAGTTGGCTCTAAATTCGGCTGGCACAACTAAACTCTTCTCTCTGTGTAGATATTCAGTAGATAAGAAGTACTCCGAGCTTTCAAACAACTTCCAACTACTTCCACGGCATAGATGGGAATTTTTAATTACCATTGAAATTTAATTACCATTGGTTGATATCAATGGTAATGAAAAAAATTTAATTACCATTTAATGGTAATTAAATTTTTTTAATTGAAAAAATAATTACTAATGGTAATGAAATGCACCAATTGTTGAAAAACACCAATTATAATTGGTTTCAAACCATTGGTTTTCACATTTTTGTTTTTTTGAAAAGTTAAAAATTTAAACATCAAAGTATGTTTTTACAAAAAAAATATGAAAATGTTAAAGACAAAAAACAAAACGCAAACAAAAATTTGAAATATTGTGTTATACAAAGGCAATCAACGTGTGTTTGGTTTATAAATGTGAAAAACTAATACACCATATAACAAACAAGTAAAAAAAGTTAAATTCGGCCTTGCCGAATGTAGTGATACCCTCCACAATTTCAAAAAGATTATTGAAAAAACTTTATACAAAAGGAAATTACTTTAAAAAAAAAAAAAATTTTCCGCGAAAATAAATTTTGGTAAAAAAAAAAATCCGTGATTTTTTTTTTTGTCAAAAAATATATTCGTAATTGTTTAAATACTATTTGGTTTAATTATGTTCACATATGTCAACCAGAAGCCGAATTAAAGCATTTTGTATTTTTAGGTTATGTTGAATGTACTGAAATTTTTGAGGTGTGCTTACATTTTCGTTCATAACTTTTGAACCGCTGAACCGATATCGCTCAAATGCAACACCAAACTTCTCGGGAGAACTTCCAATAAATATGTTAAGTTTCAGTCATCTCTGTGCGATATTTTGTTCGTGACAGCATTTTCCACAGACAGACAGACAGACAGACAGACAGACAGACAGACGGACAGACGGACAGACGGACAGACGGACATCGCTAGATTGTCTTAAAATCGATCGCGCATCATGAATATATATACTTTATGGGGTCCCAGATCGATATTTCGATGAGTTACAAACGGAATGACAAACTTATATATACCCTCTATCACTAAGTGGAGGGTATAAAAACAACGGATATTTCCAAATATTAACGACTAGCTATACCCGGTCCGCGTTGCTGGCCCTAAGAAAAAAACTTTTTTATATTGCATCTTAATTTAAATATAGTGTCGGACAATATTAAAGCACGGGTCCGGGCCCCCTCAGTTAGCACTATCTATAGAGAAATCTCAACAAAATCGGTTCAGCCGTTTTTGCGTGATTTCGAAACAGACAGGCATAGCGTTAAGTAAAGTACAAAGGGGCATGTAATTTAACGCATTTTTATCGAAACGTGATAGTCTAAAGTTCCATGCTGCATCCTCGATTAGAACTATCTGTGCTGCAAATTTCATTGACATCAGTTTTGTCGTTTTTGTGTGATTGCGAAAGAGGAGGAAACAACTTTTTATTTATGAAAAACGGGAATGACATTTTATACCCTTTTGCCGAATCGCGCTCTACATATGACCTACAGCTCCTGCTCGGATAGTTCTATCAGTAGTGACAGATTAGGCTTATTCGTTTTTGCGTGATTTCAAAACAGGCATATATAACGCTCAGTATAAAACAAAGGGGCGTGGCAATTTACGCCTCGTTGTTCAATCGTGGTCAGTATAGTACAAAGGGCATTGCAATTTTGGTCCCTTTTTCCAATAACGATCTTATATGGCCTACATATACACTTGGTTAGCACTGTATGTATCAGTGCTGAAAATTTAATTAAAATCGAATCAACAGTTTTTGCGTTATTGCGGAGCATGCTGAAATAAAATTCAATTCAATACAAAGGGGCATGTCATTTAACGCCGATCACGCTCTGATTTGGCACACAGTTAGTACTTGGTTAATACTATCGTTGGTTTAAATTTCATCAAAATCGGTTCAGCCGTTCTTTATATATAGTTGTCATTAGTGGTGCAATGTAAAAATTCGATTTTGCCCACCCCTCCGCCCACTGGCAAAAAAGCATGGCATCTTACGCCGATTTGTCCGACCACGCTCTAATTTGGCATGTAGTTAGTACTTGGTTAGAACTATCTTTGGTTTAAATTTCATCAAAATCGGGCAATCCGTTTTTTATATATAGATGTCATTAGTGGTGCAATGTAAAAATTCGATTTTGCCACGCCCCTCCGCCCACACGCAAAAAATTAAAAATCTGACTGCACAGTGTTACTCCCTGGACTATTCTGAATATTCCCTGAAAATTTCATCAAGATCGGTCCAGCCATTTTCGCGTCCATAAGAAACATATTTATAGCCGTTTTTTGCATTGTTGAAATAACTTTCAATTCGATACAAAGTTGCATGTCATTTTGCGATACTTTGTCCGATATCCCTCAAATTTGGCACATCGTGAGTACTCAGTTAGTACTATCTCTGATATGAGTTTCCTCAAAATCGGTCCATCCGTTTTTTATATATAGATGTCATTAGTGGTGGAATGCAAAAATTGGATTTTTGCCACGCCCCTCCGCCCACAAACGAAAAATCAAAAAGCCGACTTGCCAGTGTTACTCGCCAGGCTATTCTGAATATTCACTAAAAATTTCATCAAGATCGGTCCAGCCGTTTTCGAGTCCATACGGAACATACATACATACCCACATTAGGGCGTTACATCAAAAACTTTTTTTTTGATTTTTGCTACTCTTGAAGCGGAATATGAATTCTTATGGCCTAAAAGATTTTTGAGATTTTTTTCAGATTTTTGGAAGGTCGGGATCAACTCGCTCAAATCGATTTTATCCAAAAAATGAGGTTATGAAACATCATTTTATTTTATTTTTTTCCCCTAGTGCCTTTTTTTACAAAACTGGATACATTACTTCTAAATGTTGCTAGCCTCCTAAAAAAAAATATTCGCGGTCAAAATTATAAGTTCAAGGGTCACTAAGATGACCTTAAAAGTAAAAATTCAGAATTTCCCGTGTTTTAACCTCAATAATTCGAGAAATAAGCTATGTATGAACGTCATGTTGAATCCGCTAGATAGGTCTTTAAAACACCTTTCATTTAAAACCAATCTGACTATTGTCACTTTTGTAGAAATGTTAAAAAAATAAAAAAAAAATGGGAAAACTCATTTTCTCCCCCATTTTATCGAAAATTGAACTGGTGCATTAGGTAGTTTTTTTTTGTAAAGTAAAAATAATAACTTTTAAAGACTTTTTATAGATTGTAGTTAGTGTTTCCAAACCGGTTAACCAAAAAACCGGTTTTTTGTCAAAAAAACCGGTTTGACAAAACCCGGTTTTCCGGTTTGGAAACACTAATTGCAATCAAAAAAACTTCTTTTAAGTTTATTATTTCAACTTTACAAAAAAACTACTAATGGATTCCCTTCGATTTTCTGTAAAATGGGGGAAAAAATGAGTTTATCTTAGTTTTTTAATATTTCTACTAAAGTGACAAATGTCATTTTGGTTTTAAATGAAAGGTATTAGAAAGACCTACCTAACGGATTCATCATTACGTTCATATATTGCATATTTCTCAAATTATTAAGGTTGGAACACGAGAAATTCTGAATTTTTACTTTAAAGGTTATCTTAGTGACCCTTGAACTTATTATTTTGACCGCAAATATTTGTTTTTAGGAGGCTAGCAACATTTAGAAGTATTATATCCGGTTTTGTTAAAAAAAGGCACCAGAGAACAAAAAATAAAAAAAATTATGTTTCATAACCTCATTTTTTGGATAAAATCGATTTGAGCGAGTTGATCCCGACATTCCAAAAATCTGAAAAAAATCTCAAAAATCTTTTAGGCCATAAGAATTCATATTCCGCTTCAAGAGTTGCAAAAATCCAAAAAAAAGTTTTTGATGAAACGCCCTAACCCACATACATACACACATCCATTTTTATATATATAGATTTTGACAATATTGTGACGACTTTTACTAATGGTAATTATTTTTTTTAAATGATGCCATACCAATGGTAATTATTTTTTTTTTAATTTTCATTAGTAATTAAATTGATAAGTTATTTAATTGGTACAATTGATACAACCAATGGTAATGAAAAAAATTTCATTACCATTGACATCAATTAAATGGTAATTAAACCATCAATTAATTGGTCCCTTTAATTAATTAGTCCCATCTATGTTCCACGGAGTAGTTCTTATCTACTGAATATCTACTTACATTTGTATGGAGGTGTCGCGATAGGTAATGAGTTAAGTGCTGAATATCTATGTATTCTGGAGTAGAAAAAACTGTTTGTGTGTTTTTGTCTTGTGTTTTTTGATATTTTTGTTGTATTTCATTACATTTGTTATAGTTTTAAAGCACTCCACTGAGAAGTGGTAATGACTTTTTTTGCAGGGTCTTTTAAAGTAAAATATGGACTAAAAAGTAGGAATACATGGTAATGGAGCTAAATCATTATCAATTTTCCTTGGATTTAGTTAATTTTCCCATTTTTTAGTTAGTTTTTTTTCTGAGTGTAACTTAAAAAGTTTTCAACCGATTTTCAATTTTTTAACTGTTTTGGATAGAAGAAATATAGGGCTTTTTATGTGTGTGAAATAAAAAATAAATGAACATACAGAGAGGTCGCGTATCATTATTTTAAAGATTTTTGGCCTCCTGAATTCGAATTTGACCTTGAAATTGTGCTATTTTATTAAGTTTTTGATATATATATTTATGTTAAATATCTCAAAAACCTGACGAGATAGAGCAATTTAATGGCCAGATTCGGATTCAGCGCGCCAAAAGCCTTTATAAATATTGTACATGACCTCTTATGATAAATTTATTTTTTTGCCTGGGTTATCTGAGCGGCGATTTCCTGCAAAATCTTAATTTTCTTTTTTTAGAAAACTTATTACAACTCTGTCAATTGTTATCCGATTTTTTCAGGATAAAGCTTATCGTATTCAGAACTAAATTTTCTTCAAAAATATTTTTATAAATATAAAGGTTGTTAAAAGAACTATAACAGAAAAAAATCGATTAACTCGAAAAATTTTCAAAAAATAACAAATAAATTAGATTTTATAGAAAAAATCAATAGATATCTTTCTTATATGTATAGACTAATTCACACACATGGAAAGCCATATCCTTCGTCTATCCAAAGCAGTTTAAACATTAAAAATCGGTTGAAAATTTTTTGAATTACACAAGGTTTAGTGAGAAAAGTCCCAAAAAAAGTTTTTTGACAATAACTCTAAAATTTGAGGGTGTCTGACAAGTTTAATGGACATTTTTGTGATCTACTCGACAAGACCAACAACCTATACTATGTCACGTCAGAAGTATTTTTTCACTGTAGCACAGTGTAATTTAGCTTTTAAAAGATTTTCTTGACTTTTGAAACGTCATATTTCCAAAACTACGGAAGTCAAAAAACTTAAATTTCGTTTTAGTATAAGTCGAGTAAGTCCCAACATAATATACCGAGTTTCATGAAATTTGGGTCGATTAACGTCAAAAATTAATTTTTTTTTGATATGTTGATATGGATTTACTCTAATAGAATATTTTTCTTTAGAAAATGTCTGAAAGACGATTTTTCTCCAGAAAATTTCTGAAAGACAAATATTATTTACAAGTACTTTCTAAAAAAACAAAAACAATCTAAAGAAAAATTGTTTTTGAGAAATTTTTTAAAGAATAATTTTCTATAGAAAAATTGTCTTTGAGGAAGTTTTTGTAGAAAAATTGTCTATGGAAAAGTTTCTATAGAAAAATTGTCTTTCAAAAATTTTCTACAGAAGAATTGCCTTTAGGAAATTTTCTATAGAAAAATAGTGTTTGAAAAATTGTCTTTGTTTTTGAAGAATAATTGTCTTTTAGAAATTTTCGATAGAAAAATTTACTTTAACAAATTTTCTCCAGAAAAATAGCCTTTAGGAAAGTTTCTATAGAAAAATTGTCTTTCAAAAATTTTCTATAGAAGAATTGTCTTTCAGAAAATTTCTATAGAAAAATTGTCTTTCAAAAATTTTCTATAAAAAAATTGTATTTCTATAGAAAAATTGTCTTTCAGAAATTTTCCATAGAAAAATTGTCTTTCTGAAAGTTTCTATAGAAAAATTGTCTTCCGGAAATTTTCTATAGAAGAATTGTCTTTTAGAAATTTTCTATAGAAAAATAGTTTTTCACAAATTTTCTATACAAAAACTGTCTTTCAGAAATTTTTTTTTTAGAAAAATTCTCTTTGGGAAAGTTTCTATAGAAAAATTGTCCCAGAGAAATTTTCGAGAAATTGTTCCTGAGAAATTTTCTATAGGAAAATTGCCTTCCAAAAACTTGTCTTTGAGAAAAATTGTCTTTCAGAAATTGTCTCTCAGATTTCAAAGACTCTAAGAATATTTTATAGAAAAATATCTTACGATCTGAAAATTTTTTCTATAGAAAAAAGAAACGTCTCAAAAACTTAAAAATTTTCGATAGAAAAAATGGACGGAGTCTGAAAATTTTTCTATAAAAATGTTTCTCAAAACATTTCAAAATTTCTCAAAAACCATTGTTCTATAGAAAATTTCACCGAAAATTTTTCTATAGAATCTTTCCCAAAAACAATTGTTCTATAGAAAATTTCTCTTACAGCTTTTCTATAAAAAATTTCCCAGAAAAAATTTCTCAAAGAAAATTTCACAATGACACTTTTTTTCTCATAGTCAATTTTTTTATATAAAATTTCTCAAAGATGGTTTTTCTACAGTAAATTTCTGAAAGACAATTTATCTTTAGAAAATTTTTTGAAAGACCAGTTTTCTATAGAAAATTTTTCAAGCAATTTGTCTATAGAAAATATCTCTAAAACAATTTTTCTATGAAAATTACATTAATAGAAAATTTTTCGTTAAAAAATGTCTGAAAGACGATTTTTCTACAGAAAATTTCTGAAAGACAAATATTATTTTCAAATACTTCTAAAAAAACAAAAAAAAATCTAAAGAAAAATTGTCTTTGAGAAATTTTTTAAAAAATAATTTTCTATAAAAAAATTGTCTTTGAAGAAGTTTCTGTAAAAAAATTGTCTATGGAAAAGTTTCTATAGAAAAATTGTCCTTCAAAAATTTTCTATAGAAAATTTGCCATTCAGAAATTTTCTATAGAAAAATTGTATTTGAAAAATTTTCTATATAAAAATTGTCGTTGAGAAAGTTTTTAAAGAATTATCGTCTTCAAGAAATTTTCGATAGAAAAATTGTCTTTAACAAATTTTCTATAGAAAAATAATCTTTAGGAAAGTTTCTATAGAAAAATTGTCTTTCACAAATTTTCTGTAGAAAAATTATCTTTAGGAAAGTTTCTATAGAAAAATTGTCTTTCAAAAATTTTCTATAGAAGAATTGTCTTCAGAAAGTTTCTATAGAAAAATTGTCTTTCAAAAATTTTCCATAGAAGAATTGTCCATAGAGAAATAGTTTTTCACAAATTTTCTTTACAAAAACTGTCTTCAGATATGTTTTTAAAAGAAAAATTGTCTTTGGGAAGTTTCTATAGGAAAATTGTCCTAGAGAAATTTTAGATAGAAAAATTGTTCCTGAGAAATTTTTGATAGGAAAAGTGTCTTTCAAAAACTTTCTATAGAAAAATTGTCTTTCAGAAATTTTCTATAAAAAAATTGTGTTTCAGAATTTTCTATAGAAGAATTGTCATTCAGAAAGTTTTCTATAGAAGAATTGTCTTTGAGAAAGTTTGTATAGAAAAATTGTCTTTCAATAATTTTCTATGGAAAAATTGGCTTTGAGAAATTTTCTATAGAAAAATTGTCCTTGAGAAAGTTTCTATAAAAGAATTATCTTTCTGAAATTTTCTATAGAAACATTGTCTTTCAATAATTTTTCTTCGTATGCAAAAGGTACCCTGCTTTGGGAGGTTCTACTGCCACTTAGATACAACTTCCACACTTAAGCTCGAAAATACGTTAGCTATGTTGCTTTCAAATTTCATGGCTATCGGTCCACTACTTACTGAACGGCTGAATTTTTTCCAAAAAAATAGCAATTTTTCGCTCTGTGAAATGTTGTTTAGAATTGGTGGCGTATGATTTATATACAACTGGTGATTACATATAACTCATACGCTATGGTGTACAGGAAGAAATGTAGGTATATTTTTTTGGAAAATAATTAAGCCATTCAGTAAGTACTGGACCGATCGCTATAAAATTTGAAATGGAGATCAATATGCTTTCAATCGTATTTAGTTTGGTCAATTTTCGAAAACATTGTTCTTTTTTATTTCTTTCTCAGTAGGTTGAAATAAATATGAATATTTGATATATGTACACTAGAGTGTCCCTTATTTTGGAAATGTTGGAAATGTTGAGACGGTACCCCCTCATTTTTTTCCTTTTGACTAAAAAATAACTCAGGAAAAATTTTACGCCCCTACGACCACGCCTTCCCTACTCGACGGGGCCTTAAAGAACGGGGCGTTAAAAATCATTTTTCCATACAAACCAAAATTTTTTTTTTGATTTTTAATTTTTTTGTTATTAATTATAATATTACTTGGTTAGCTTATTCACGACAAAATTTTATTATGGTGGGATAAGGCTTTCAGTTCTAAAAAATTTTTCGAAAAAAAAATTTGGAGCTTTTGGGGTCCTACAGTAAAAATTTTTTAAAAATTTTTTTTTTTTAGTTTTGACAAGCAACGGTTTTAGTTGTAATGTTGCTTTTAATGATATATATTCATAAAAAAATATTATTCCTATCTGTGACATCTTAATCGTGTATCGAAAAACATCAAAAATGCATTTTTTACCCTTTTTCAGATCACGAGAAAGATGTCACAGATAGGAATAATATTTTTTTATGAAAATATATCATTAAAAGCAACAATTCAACTAAAACGGTTGCTTGTCAAAACTAAAAAAAAATATTTTTTAAAAAATTTTTACTGTAGGACCCCAAAAGCTCTAAATTTTTCGAAACTTTTTTTTTAGAACTGAAAGCCTTATCCCACCATAATCAAATTTTTTGTCGTGAATAAGCTTACCAAGT
>CAWUER010000778.1:0-27000 GCA_963921195.1 Pegoplata infirma | reverse complement strand
TCGGGAAATGGGTCCCAAGTTGAAACATGGACTGATTAGATCTATATTTTGTCAAATCTTTAATAAGTGTAAAAAGCACTCACAAATCAAATTTGAGTGGAATAGGCTTCTTTTTGTTGACAATAAACCGCTTCAACTGAATATCGGGCGAAATTTTCACACGGGACCTAAGTCCAAAAATGGTCCGATGATAATCAGATTTGATAAGGTTATTAAAGTACGCGTTTAACATACACAAACAAAATTTTAATTAAATATTTTTTATTTTCATGAAATTTGAGAGATCTATGTGGAAATCGGGACGATGGTTTGTATGGGGGCTACAAGAAGAACTGGTCCGATTTCTTCAAAATTCGGAATGGTGATTTGTGTGGATGAAACATGATTACCTGCCAAATTTTGAAAAGATATCTATTAAAATGTGGTTATTAGAGTCATTTGAGCCAAAACTAAAGAGGACCTTTGTATGGGGGCTAGGTCTAAATATGGACCGATTTTTTTCAATTTCAATAGGCTTCGTCCTTGGGCCAAAAGAGGCTTAAGTTTCAAATTTCAAGTCAATTGATCAAAAATTGCGACCTGTATCGTGTTTACACCGTTTACATGGACAGACGGACGGACGGACGGACGGACGGACGGACAGACGGACGGACGGACGGACATCGCTAAATCGACTCAAAAAGTGATTCTGAGTCGATCGGTATACTTAAAAGTGGGCCTAGGACCAATATTTCGGGTAGTTACAAACATCAGCACAAACCCATTATACCCTGTACCACAGTGTGGTGTAGGGTATAATTATTAAGCACGATTTGTTTTTGTTCATACCTTCAGTAGGGAATTTAATATAAATTCATATGCATAAAACCACATCACGTTCAATCAAAATAGGAAATCGAATTTTCCAATAAATGAAAAAGTAAAAAAACAAATATACATCCGCAACAATATATTGACACGTTTGCTAGAATATATACAAAAGAAAAAAAAAGCTCTGCCATGAATATATTTCTATTGACATTAAAAAGGAAGTTCACTACATAGAAAAAGGAAATAATGATAAATATGTATAAAAAAAGTCATAAGTGTGTATATGAAAAAAAAAGTGGTACAACAAAGGTAGTCAGTGATATGAATGTATACGATATTGAAAATAGCGGAAGTTAAAGGTTCACAAAGAAGCCCGTGGTGTTAAAATATTTTTTTTTTTGTTGCTGAAAACAAGCAAGAATGCATCAGCAGTAGAGTGGATCAAATTTTTCTTTTTCTTTGAACTACAAAAATGTCGGGGTCGAAAAAGTTACCTTTTATGGTCAATATTAACACAAAACAAAAAACTATTGGACATGTAGGCCAATGTTTTTGGGTTACTTTTTAACATGAAAATGTTTTTAGGCTGGTGTCTAATTTTAAAAAAGTTAACAATTAACGAAAAAGATAACAAGAATTACTATTTTCATTTTCTTAAAACCAAAAGTTTTAATAACTTTGGTTTGTAACTTGGATAATAATTAACCTCGTGGTGAATAAAACCGGTTTTCACCAGCTGGTGAATAAAAAGTAAGATAATTATTTTTCAACAAAAAATTTTTTTTTTCATCAATTTTTTTTTCTTCAAATTTTTTTTTTCATCAATTTTTTTTTATCATAAAATTTTTTTTTTCATAAATTTTTTTTTTTTTCATAAATTTTTTTTTCATCAAACTTTTTTTTGCATCAAATTTTTTTTCATTATCTTTTTTTTTCATCAAACTTTTTTTTCATCATTTTTTTTAATCATTTTTTTTTTAATTTTTTTTTTCATCAAAAAATTTTTTTTACTTCAAAATTTTTTTTTTTTCATTAATTTTTTTTCATCAAATTTTTTTTTCATCAATTTTTTTTTCCATTAATTTTTTTTCATTAACTTTTTTTTATTAAATTTTTTTTTTTCATCAAAATTTTTTTTCATCAATTTTTTTTTATAAAATTTTTTATCAAATTTTTTATTATCAATTTTTTTCTCAGCAAATTTTTTTTTCATATTTTTTTTCATCAATTTTTTTACATCAAAAAATTTTTCTTTTCATCAAAAAAATTCATCAAAAACTTTTTTTCATGAAATTTTTTTTTTCACCAAAATTTTTTTTTAACATAATTTTGTTTTTCGTGAAAAAATAATTATTTTTTTTACCAAAACTACTTTTTCACCAAGTCTTAGCTTTTCGCATAAAAATTTTCCATTTGTTTATCAAATGTACATAAGTCAAGTGAGAGTGTTATACTCTTTGGTGCCGAATCTTTTATACTCTCCAAAATGTAAAAACCCTTCTTTGCACTTATTTTTGCACTCACTTACGAAATGTACTGCTCTTTTGGTTTTTTAATGGGGTCCTTGACTGATATTTCAATTATTTTTGCATGGAATAGCAAATTAATATAAAATTATTATGCCCAAAATATTTTAGGCAAGAGTACAAAATTCGCAGGCATTTTTGCATAAAATATTGGTTAATATTTGGACAATACTGGAAAAGTGTTTTTTTATAAAAATTACACCGCTCAACGCTCATTTTTCGGTTTGAATTCTGGTGATCAATTTTAGTAGACTTTGATCTCCTAATTCCAAATCTGTTCTCCAAATTTTTTCATCGCGTCCAGATTTTTAGGTATTCACAATTAAATATGCAAAAAATTACGATTTTTTCATTTTTGAAAGCCTGCAC
Source organism: Pegoplata infirma (assembly GCA_963921195.1). Taxonomy (NCBI): domain Eukaryota; kingdom Metazoa; phylum Arthropoda; class Insecta; order Diptera; family Anthomyiidae; genus Pegoplata; species Pegoplata infirma. The sequence goes on along the minus strand of CAWUER010000778.1, from coordinate 24,295 downwards.
AGCAGCCATTCGGTGGAATACAAATCTGGTATAAAGCGCAAAAGTATAATTTGTCTATGGTCTCTAACATGGAAAACAATTTTTTTCTAATTATTGCGTCTGGTTGGGTTACACTTGCGTTTTAAAATCATACTGTTAAAATTACCATTTTTGTAAAAAAGGTAAGGTAGATAGATACCCAGCAAAAATAAATCAGCATCTTTTTATAGCATGCCGAAGCGCATCCAAAGAGCGCTCTTAAGGATGCGGTAAAAGTAAGAGGGACATTTTTTTTTATTTTTTCTTAAGATTTTTTATATAAAACTTATAATATAAAATATTTTTTTGATAAAAAAAATGAGTTTTGGACAAAGACAATACACAATGGTCTCCCAGACCCATTTTTTTGGCCAAAACTCAAAACTTTTTTTTCTATATTTGTTGTTGGAATATTGTAGCAAACACTTCAGATAAATAAATTTTTTTTTTTGTTTTTGCAAACTTTAATTAACTGTTATTCTATGAAGTGAGAAAGTTCAATGTTGTAAGTGCAGTGGTAAACTGAAACACGTGGAGTATTTTTTTGATTTCTTAGGACACTGGCTAGAAGAAAATAAAAAAAAAAACTTTTTCAATCTATTAGTTATGAAAATTAATGACGATAGTAAGTATTTGAATTTTCAATATTGAAATATTCAATAAAAATTATGGAAAAAAGAAAATATAGAAAAACTTTCATAACCTCAAAATCAGTGATTTTTGCTTTTTATAAAAGAAAATATAGTATAAAACTTATAAAATTTCAAGCAATTTCAACGACCCAAAAAGACAAAATATTAAAGTGATATTTGGTGCTTACAAATCATCAATAGATTTTTGCTAGTTTTTGCTTATTTTCAAGAAATCAATTTTTTTTCAGGAAACTTTTGCTCCAAAAACTGTGATTTACTCACAGTTTGGCAGAGTGGAAACAAAAAACAAGAACAAACCCAACTAGTTTTTTGGCGAAAATCGAAGAAACATAAAGATTTCTTCAGTAAAATTTAATGGCGGTTCTTTTCTGAAAACATATTAACCCTCTATCTCGCATTTTTAGGGGTAATTTTAGCCCTTTTTTCAAATATTCTCAAAGAACACCACTAATGCGTGCGTTTAAAGAGTTAGAATGTTCTAAAAAAATGTTTTGCATAAAATTTAGCTTTGTCAACGGCCAAAAGTTAGTGCGATATAACCAAAATGTTTAAAGAATTAAATTTTGAAATTATCATATTTTGTTAAATTGTGTTTCACTATGATACTTTACAATTTTACATTTTTAAGCATTCTGAACTTTTTTGCTCGATCTTTAGCCTGTGACAACCCATAATGAAATTTAATTTATAAAATGTTTGTAGAGCATTTTAACCCTTTAAGCGCACGTTTTAGAGGTGTTATATGAGAATATTTGCGAAAAAGGTTCAAAATGATCACTAAAAATGGAAGATATGGGGTAATATGTTGCAATTGTAATATGTAATATGTTACAATGAAATACATTGTTAATTTTTGTTTATCATTTTAACACGTTTTAGTGGTGTTTTATGAGAATATTTAAAAAAGAAGCAATATGACTCCTAAAAATGAGAGATAGGGGTTAATATGTTCTAAGAAAAGAATCACCATCATGTTTTACTGCAGACATTTTGTAACATTATTTACCTCAGGTTTAAATTTAATACTTTTTTTTACTTATTCAAAACGACTTTGAAAAAAATTTTAAAACTTCAGTGGGCTATAAAAAATGAACACGATCTAAGTTTTTAAAACCATTCGGGTTTTGGTGTACTTAAATTTTTTAGGTCCCATCTAAGATAAAAGCGTGCTGCACAGTATTATAATAAAAAAATTAAAAACATGAAGAGAATAATATGTTCCCTCGGCTCTAGATTGGTTAAAAAATAGACTAAAATTTTTCAAAACTTTATAAAATTTATATTTTTTGTTGTTAATAGTGTATTTTATTTCAATTCATATGTAGAAGTGATTATTTTAGTTTTGGCCAAAAAATATGGCTTGCCAGACCAATGTGCAATGATTTGACTGCATCATTATTGCGCATTAATAGGCGCTGCAAAGAGTGCTTCGATCATTACATCTTTAACCCATTTTGAATGATGATAAATAAAATAGGTCAACCGAAAAACAGCAAATGCTTATTAGCTATTTCAAATAATAAATAAATTTCTATTTATATTTCAGAAATTTCTATTTATATAAAATAAATTTCCATTTATATTACAAAAAATTTCTATTTATGTTTCAAAAAATTTCTAATCGTATTCAAGAAATTTAAATTTTTATTTCCAAAATTTTCTAAATCCTTTTCAGAAAATTCCATTTGTATTTAAAAAATTTTCGTTTACATAGATTTCAAAATTTTATAATTGCGATTAAAAAATTTTTATTTTAATTTAAAAAAAATCCACGTATATATTAGAAGTTTACAATTGTATTTCAAAAATTTCCATTTTTTTTTTTAAATTTTCTAAATTCGTTTCAGAAAATTCATTTATATTTCCATCATTTATAAAATTTTGAAATAGAAATGGAAATTTCTTAAATACAGTTGGAAATTTCTGAAACATAAGTAAATTTGGAAATTTCTGAAACATAAATAGATGTTTCTGAAATATAAATGGAAATTTCTAATATAAAAATAGAAATTTCAGAAACATTAATGGAAATTTCTGAAATACAATTTGTATTTTCTAAAATAAAAGTTGTCAGAACTTTGAAAATTTTTTGACATTAAAATGTTGATTTTTATTAATAATACTACAAAATAAAGTTCAGAGGTTGGTTTACATCATTTTCAATTGTATTTCAGAAAGAGTCAACTGAGTTTCATAAATAGTCAATTGTATTTAAGATTTTCCAATTGTATTTCAAAAAAAAGTCAATTGTATTTCAGATTTTCCAATTGTATTTGAGAAATATTCAAATGTATTCATTCATCTTTATTCTGCTTAAATCAGCTCTAAAAGGATACATGAATTCACTGCATACGTATAGCGCTTTAATCCGCGCTCTAAAGACGCGTGATTTCAGTGCATCTTAAGAGCGCTTTTTCGGTGTATCCAATTAGCGCTCTTAAGTGTGACATCGCCTTAGAGAATCATGCATGAATTGGTTAGGAGGCGCTCCTTGATTCTAGTTTCCTTTCCAAAAGCTGCTGCCAGTTCAGCAAAATTTCTGCTGGGTACCTTAGTTTTTTTTGATATTTTTCAAAGAAAAACTAAAAAAAAATATATTTTACAAATTTAAGTTTTCTGTGTTATTTTTCGTGTAAACCGGAAGATATCTTTAATGGGATTAAAAGTCTATAATAAAGAATGAACTGTTGCCTAAATTTTGAGGTCACCACAGTGAAGATTGATCATCTGTGTTCAGTGTTTTTTTAAAATACATGTTTGACCAATAATAGCGCAACAACTTAAAATTTTTTTGATCACATAATTGAGATCATAGTTCGATTCTACTCTATCGCTTTATACCAGATTTTTATTCCACCCAGTGGCTGCTGTGCAGGCTTTTAAAAAAGGCAAAAATAGTTTTTTTTCGGATTATCAACCGCGAATAACTAAAAATCTGGACGTGATGGAAAAATTTGGAGAACAAATTTAGAATCAGCGAGTCAAAATCTTTTAAAATTTTATAGAAAACTTCAAACTGGAGCGAAAAACCTTCGATTTGTTGAGCAGTGTTATCTTAATGTCTGTCAAAAAAGTTTTTTTTGTTTCTGTTTTTGCAAAAAAAAAATATTTTTAATGAGTTTTTTAATGAAATTATAGCGTTATATTAAACAGTGTTAAAGTATATTTTTAATTATTGTGTATTTTTTTTGCATTTAATGCAATTTGATATTAATTAAAAAAAATATATAAGTTGTTTTTAAGGAAAAAAAAAATTTAAAAATTAAAAGAGACATTTTCAGTAGTGTTTAAATATAAACTAATATTTTGAAGGGCTTTTCAAGTCTTGAAAATGTCCGTTTGGTTTGTATTTCCGTTTCATATTTCTAATTCTTAGAAATATTACTAAATTGCAATGTACCTTATGAGATGTGTTGTAATTGTGTTTTTATATGTATTGTTGGACTGTAAATTTTATTATTAATTATTTCTGAGAAATAATAATTGTTGTACTAAATTAAGTGACAACACAGGATAAGTGGAGAAGTCGATAGCTTTTGGACGATGCCACCCTTCCATCATCAGCACTCCTTCTATTGCCATACACTTAGTGTGTGTCAGATTGAAATTAGCCATTTAAATGAGACTTTTGAACAAATATAATTTTAAATTATTGTTTCTGTAAAGACAGTCGAGCTCAGGCTCTAATTATAATTATGTAATATAATTTTTTGATTTGTTATATATGGTTTTGAATTGAGAAAAGTGTGAAAGAAAAATTTTAATTTTTCTAAAAATTTAAGACATCCTGGTTTGTTTCTTACTAGTTTCATATTATCCAGTTATAATAATCTTCAGAAAAACTTTTAATGTCAAATTTATTCAGTTAATAGTCAGTAGTAATTTTAATCTGACACACATTAAGTGTGTGGCAATCGAAGGAGTGCTGATGATGGAAGGGTTTCATCTTCCGAAAGTGGTTTTTGTATAAAACAGAATTTATGCATTTTTGTTCAAATGCATGCAACTTTTAAATTTTTTGGCGGATTTCATTAAAAAGCATTTGTAATAAATCAGACTTGAACTCTGCGTACAGAAATATTTAAAATAGAATTTACTTTTTCTAAATTTCATTTAAATTGAAACAAAGTTTATGCCAACACACTTTTTTAAATATGGATTTTGGCAATATCTTAAACACTTTTTTAATTTTTAACTTTTTGACTTCATTTTCGGATTCAGTGGGCGATTTTACATGAAAAAAAAATGTTAAATTTTCTGAATCCAACAATTTTTTTAAAATTTGTAAACTGGTGTGATCTAATTCTTTGTAAACTAGTGTTATTACTTGAATTTTCGATACTTTTTTTGTTAAAAAATCAATAAATTTTCTATACGTCAAAACTTTATACCTTCATACACGCGTTATTATGTTAATACTCGTTTATTAACTTTTTATTTGTATTTTGTGTAAAAAAAAAAAAAATGTTTTCCATTTATCTTCAACGATTTTTTTTTTTTGTTATTTCTTCTAACAAACTATCGATAACCTTTTGTCTTTAAGAGGTGCAAAAGATGAATAAAATGGGGGAGAAAAATAAAAATGAAAGAAAGTACACTCAAAAGAGCTTATCACATTCAAACACTTGACGTTATGTAAATAAATCAGCATCATTATATAAACCTCAGAACTTTAAAAGAAAATACACTTCAAACTGACTTTCAAAAGTGTCGGAAAAAGTTTTTTTTCTTCTTTTTCTCTACCTTTTTTAGAATACACCAAGACCTCGATTTGTATTGGAAAATACAATCTTAATCATTTGTAGTTCATCGAGGGGATCTTTTAGGAGACGTAAAAAAGTGAAAGAAGACAAAAACTCCTATAGTTCTTAAAACATAGCTAAATATATTCTAGCGATGTTCGTCTGTCTGTCCTAATGTAAGTGGAACACACGGTACAGCACAAAATAAAACAGCTGGACCCCTGAAGTTTGCCACGAATATGTATTATGGTCAATGGCTGTTTAAGTTCGAAAATGGGCAAATCGCACCAGGGAAAAAGAAGTTCCCTATTTATGAAATAAACCATCACGAGGTGAAAGTTTTCCCTGCCAACACTCCCGCCACTTTCTTCCAAAAAAAGCCGTCGTCTAATTTTTTTTTAGTTTTTCAACATTTTGGAAGGTATAAAAAATTCGGCACAGCCGACTTTACCGCTCTCACTTGCTTTTTTTATTACCCTCCACTCTTGTGATAGAGTGTATATGGGGCATTCCATTTGCTCCAGCCGCTCTAACTGCCCGAATAGTGCCCTTAGAGCAACAAAATGTATGACCGACACACAATTTTTTTTAATCCAAACATTTTCTCTGAACACACCTACCCTCTATCTTTAACTGTTAAGGATCGCCTACTTAGGGAGTGGAGATAGGGCGTAAGTATGTTTTAAAAAAATCATGTAGGGTAAAAATAAATGGGGGTCGGTCTCACTAATGACCCCTCTCGGACGCACCATTGGACCGATAGAAGCTGATTAAATAAAACAAATTTACAAAAACTAAAAAAAATGTATGGGGACCGCCTTAACAGTTAAAGATAGAGGGTAGGTGTGTTCAGAGAAAATGTTTGGACTAAAAAAATATTGTCGGGCGGTCACAAATTTTGTTGATCTAACGGCACTATTCTGGCAGTTAGAGCGGTTGGAGCAAATTTTAAAAAATGTCGTTTTGTGTTGGAGCCCCCTTAGAAATTGGAGATAGGGTATTAGTTTGTTCCAAAGAAATGTTTAGACGTAAAAATTAATGGGGTTCAGTCTAGGAAATGACCCCACTATGACGCACCATTGGAGCAGTAGAATTGATTTTAAGATTGGAAAATTACAATAAAATTTTTTCAAAAAATTTTAAAAAATAGTAATAATCGTTATCCCATGATCCTACTGGGCAAAAAATTTGTAGAATCGATAGAAGTTTTACTCAAAAAAAAATTCAAAACAAAACTGAAGAATACAAACATTTTCAATAATGAGATTTAAATTTTAAAACTTGAAAATCGCATACTAGAGCGCTTTTAAGAATTTTTTGTGATTTTGTTTTAAAAAGTACGTAAAAAATAAAAATTTCGAAAAAAAAAAATTAAATTTGGACCATTATTGAAGAATTTATGAGTAAAAGAAATTTGAGTAAAGGAACAAACTTCAAATTTTTAAAAATTTGATATCTTTTAAACGGGTCATCAAAAAAAATCGGAAAATTTACCACGTAGGAATTTTCGAAGGGTACTAAAAACTGTAAACAAATTGGGAAAATCTAAAAAAAAAAATTTCAAAGTGTCCGATTTGACATGGAATGCCCCATATGTATATAAGTTTGTCATTCCGTTTATAACACCTCGAAATATTGCTCAAAGACCCCATAAAGTATGATCCATTCATGATCCTCGATCGATTTTAAGACGATCTAGCGATGTCCGTACGTCAGTCTCTTTGTTGAAAACAAGCTAACTTTTGAAAGACCTTACGGAGGCTTCTGAAGTTTGGCATATATGTTTGCATACATGAAAGTTTGGCATATATATTTTACCTGGTCAGGTTGGTATTGCAATCCGTCGAAATCGGTCCAGTGCACTGCACCGATTCAGTATGAACCACTTTTGAACCACTGCAGTGGTTCAAAAGTTATGAGCAAAAGATTGAACTTCGGCAAGGATTTTTTGTGAATTTACGGGATAAAAAACACGCTAACTTTCGAAAGGCAATTCTGGTCTTAGATATATTTTTCGTTTCCCTGGCCTGGTTCATGTTGAATTTCAGCCAAATCGGTCGTGTGGTTCAAAAGTTATTAGCAAAACCGTGAATTTCAGATTAGTTTCACCTTAAATTCACGTGTTGAAAATCCTTTAAACATGTCTTAAAAACATTGGTTAGTCACAAAAATATTTTACAACGTATTTTTGTCACTCAAAAATATTTTTACACTTAAAAAAAATACACTCGAAAAAATTTTGCACTAAAAAAAATTTAGTAAATTATTTTTTTTTTTTTCAAAAATCACTTACAAACAAAAAGTTTTTTTACACAAAATAAAATATTTCAAATCAAAAATGTTAGAAAATTTACTATCACTTAAAAGGGCATTGTGGAGGGTATTCATAGATTCGGCCAAGTCGAATTTAACTTTTCCTTTTTTTGTCTTATTTAAATTGTTGTTGAACTGTGTAATGTGGATTTTGAACAATACATGGCACAGCCATGAAACGATACAAATCAAGGCCATGGTGTATTCAAAGTAAACTCGCATTGTTAAATTTTTTTTAATTTGTAAACTAGTAGTGTAATTTTTACAATGTAAATTTTCTTCTGCATTTTTCAACTTAAACCCTTATTAAGTAAATACGTCACTTTCTTGGAATTTAAAAAATTTAACCAATGTATCGTTTAGTGCCTACGGTCAGTACCGTAGTACCGGGATTACCGGTATTCCCAGTCCTCGGTATTACCGGGAAATGGTACCGTTTTCCCGCTTCTTGAATAATTCCCGGTTCCGGTTGTGACGGTATTACCGGGACTGCCGATATGTATATTTTGAAAAATTTGTGCAATTACAATTTTTTCTTCGCTTTACCAAAAAAATGCAAAACATGTGAAAAACACCATTTCCATTTTATTTTTTTTATGAATTTAAGAAAAAAAAAAATAGTTACATAATTTTTTTTATGAATTTAGGAAAAAAAATAGTAACATGATTTTTTAATAATTTCACAAACACAAGTAAATATTGCTGAAATACTTACTAAATGGTGTAATTTAAATATTTTATGGTTTAGTATTTTTAGTTTTTTTTTTTTAAACCGGTACAAGGATCAATACCGGGAATATCGGTATTCCCGGGAATATATCTAGAACCGGGAAACCGGTACCAGAACCGGAAATAACCGAGAAATAGGGACACTAGTATCGTTCTAAAATAATGATTTGACTTATAAATATTGTAAAATTTTAAATTTATTTAAAATTAAATTTGTAATTTGTTCGTAAATATCTAAATATTGTGTATCACTGACAATGACTTTGCCAAGTTTACACCTAATCAAAATACATACAACACACTCTAATCAACAAAAAATTTTGTTTATAACCCGCAAAAGTTTTCCACGCTGAAACCACCAAAATTTTGTGTTTTCTTTTATTTCCTATCTAACCGTCAATTGTAAGTGTTGACTTTTCTATATACCAAATTTTTATTTTGGTTATTAAAGTTTTATCTTGAGTGAAATTGAAAAAATTTTGTGTTTTACAAAAAAAAACTAGATGTGTATTAAAGTTAGCAGAGGCAACAAAACCAAGAAAAGTTTTCTATTTTTTTTTGTTTTGTTTCATTGGATTTTCCACAAAGCCTTAAATCATCAATGCCAATAAAATATAGTGCTATCCAGCAATGATATTTCAAACGGCTAAAACACACAAAATATTTTGTTGGTTAAGGCCCAGCTTTTAGGATGTTAACTGAACTTGGTTTAGTTGATATAAAAAAAAGGTTTTAATCTGGTATTACCGTCCGACAACAAATATTAAACATAAACCGAATGACATACGTCTGAATATAGGATCAAATGAATTAAATCTGCATTTACAGTTTTTCATTTCGTGATCTTGTTTCCTTTTAAAAGGACTTCAAATTTTTTAAAGATAACATTTTGTAAAATATTTTTTAAATATTTGTACTTGTCCTAGTATGCCACTGCACTCAAAAAAAAAACCTTTTAAAATTACAAGAAAAACTTGTAACTTTTTTTTGTTTCCTACCTCCTATTTGACAAAAATTCCCAATAATTTTACAAGCATTTTACCAACAATTTTGTAATTTTACGAGGTTTTTACCAATAAAATTGTAAATTTACAAATTTTTTGACACGATAAAATTTACAATGAGGTTTCTTAGTTTTACTAGATTTTTTGCTACCTCCTAGTTTTCGTGAATTCCTAGTAGTTTTACAGGCTTTTTACCAAAAATTTTGTAATTTTACAAGCTTTTTACTAGTGCCTACGGTCAGTACCGTAGTACCGGGAATACCGGTATTCCCGGTTCTCGGTATTACCGGGAAATGGTACCGGTTTCCCGGTTCTTAATTCAATCCCGGTATTCCCGGGAATACCGGTATTCCCGGTTCCGGTTCTGACGGTATTCCCGGGATTACCGGTATGTATATTTTGTAAAATTTTGCACAATTAAAATTTTTTCTTTGCTTTTACCAAAAAAAAATACAAAACATGTGAAAAACACCATTTCCAATTTATTTTTTTTTATTTAAGAAAAAATAGTTGCATGATTTTTAAATAATTTTACAAACACAACTAAATTTTACTAAAATACTGATTAAATAGTGTAATTTAAATATTTTATGGTACAGTATTTTTTTGGTTTTTGAGAACCGGTACCAGGATCAGAACCGGGAATACCGGTATTCCCGGGAATATATCTAGAACCGGGAAACCGGTTCCAGAACCGGGAATACCGGTATTCCCGGGAATACCGAGAACCGGGAAATGGGGGGCACTACTTTTTACCAATAAAATTTTAAATTTACAGTTTTTTGGCGCAATTAAAATTACAAGGAATTCTGGTGAATTTACTAGATTTTTTTTTGTACAATTATCTTGGAAATTTGTAAAGTTACAAAAAAAAAATGTAAAATTACCAAAAAAAAATGTAAATTTCGATTTGTTAAAAAAAACAAGGAAAACCGTCAAATATTTGTAAAATGGTATTACGAGACTTTTCCTAGTAATTTGACAAAGTTTGATTTTGTGTGCAGTAGATCGAAAAAGTACCGAAATACACTATTATTTACCTCGTAGAATTGAAACCTTTTATAAAGTACTTTTGTTGGATTTTTTTCCCGTATGGTGATCCTACAATCTAAATAGCAAGTTTCTGGAGCCATTACATTAAAAGTTTTTACTTTACTAAAAGACGAATTTCCAATCTGAATTTGACCACTATTAGCTAGAACAAGTAAAAAAGTTAAATTCGGCTTTGCAGAATGTATTGATACCCTCCACAAATGTAATAAAAGATTATTTGCAAAAAAAAAAAACAATTTTGAAAAAATAAAAATCCCGCGGAAAAAAATTTTTGGTGAAAAATAAATTCCGCGAAATTTTTTTAACATGATAATGTTTTTAGGCTGGTGTCTAATTTTAAAAAAGTTGCAGGACGCCATATCAGTTTGACTATATAAGCTAACAATTAACGATAAAGAAAACAAGAATTACTATTTTCATTTTCTTAAAACCAAAAATTTTAATAACTTGGGTTTGTAACTTAGATAATAATTCACCACGAGGTAAATAAAACCGTTTTTCACCAGCTGGTGAATAAAAAGTTACATAATTATTTTTCAACAAAAAGAAAAATTTTTCATCAAATTTTTTTCTGATCAAATTTTTTTTATACCCTCCACTCTAGTGATAGAGTATATATAAGTTTGTCATTCCGTTTGTTACACCTCGAAATATTGGTCTAGGACCCCATAAAGTATATATATTCATGATCCTCGATCGATTTTAAGACGATCTAGCGATGCCCGTCCGTCCGTCTGTCCGTCTGTCTGTCTGTTGAAAACACGCTAACTTTTGAAAGACTTTACGGAGGCTCCTGAAGTTTGGCATATATGTTGGGCATTTACCGGATCAAGTTGGTATTGCAATCCAGCGAAATCGGTCTAGTGGTTCAAAAGTTATGAGCAAAAGACTGAATTTCGGCAAGGGTTTTTCGCGAATTTATGACATAAAAAGCACTATAACTTTCGAAAAGCAATTCTGAGGATGCTGAAGCTTGGCATATATATTTTTCGATCCTCCAGCCTAGTTCGTATTGAATTTCACCCAAATCGGTCCAGTGGTTCAAAAGTTATTAGCAAAACCGTGAATTTCAGATGAACTTCTTCTTAAATTCACGTGTTGAAAACCCGTTAAACCTGTTTTAAAAACATTGGTAAGTCACAAAAATATTTTACAACGTATTTTTGTCACTCAAAAATATTTTTATACCAAAACAAAAAATACTACACTCGAAAAAAATTTTACACTCAAAAAAAATTTTACACTCAAAAAAAATTTTACACTCAAAAAAAAATTAGTATTTTTTTTTTTTTTTTTTCAAAAATTACTAAAAAAAATTTTTTTACACGAAATAAAATATTTCTAATCAAAACTGTTATCTTTTCACGTTAGAAAATTTACTTAAAATGGGCATTGTGGAGGGTATTCATAGATTCGGCCAAGTCGAGTTTAACTTTTCTACTTGTTTTTTCATAAATTTTTTTTCCAACAAATTTTTTTTTCCAGTAAATTTTTTTTTTTCAGTAAATTTTTTTTTTTTTCATTAATTTTTTTTTTTTTCATTAATTTTTTTTTTTTTCATCATACTTTTTTTTATAATTTTTTTTCATCAATTTTTTTTCATCAAATAATTTTTTCATTAATTTTTTTTTTCATCAAATTTTATTTTTTAGATAAAAAATTTTTTTTCATCAATTTTTTTTTCCATAAAATTTTTTTCCATAATTTTTTTTTTTTTTTCATAATTTTTTTTTTTTCATAAATTTTTTTTTTTTCATCAAACTTTTTTTTCATGATTTTTTTTTTTTATCAAATTTTTTTTTTCGTCAATTTTCAATTTTTTCATCAATTTTTTTTTTTTATAAATTTTTTTTTCATAAATTTTTTTTTCATCAAATTTTATTTTTCATAAAAAAATTTTTTTCATAATTTTTTTCATAATTTTTTTTTTGTTACCTAATTTTTTTTATCTATTTTTCTTCATCAAATTTTTTTTATCAAATTTTTTATTATCAATTTTTTCTCAACAAAAAAAAATTTTTTCATATTTTTTTTTCATAAATTTTTTTTTATATCAAAAAATTTTTCTTTTCATTAAAAAAATTCATCAAGATTTTTTTTCACCAAAAATTTTAGGTTCATTAAATTTTTTTTAATATAATTTGGTTTTTCGTAAAAAATAAATCATTTTTTTTTACCAAAACTACTTTTTCCCCAAGTCTAAGCTTTTCGCATAAAAATATTCCATTTGTTTATCAAATGTACATAAAACAAGTGAGAGTGTTTTATTCTTTGGTGCGAAATCTTTTATACTCTCCAAAATGTAAAAACACTTTTTTGCATTTATTTTTGCACTCACTTACGAAATGTACAGCTCTTTTGGTTTTTTAATGGGTTCCTCGACTGATATTTCAATTCATTTTGCATGGAATAGCATGGAAAATCAAAGTAATATAATATTATTTTTTCTAAAAAAACTTTGCTTTGGCAAGTACACCCAAATCTTCCGCAAAACATTATCATGATTTAATGTTTTGGGCAAAAAAATTGGTTTGTACAGTCAAACTCGGTTATAACGAACTCGGTTATAACGAATTCTCGGTTATATCCAACTAATTCTAAAGTCCCGACGTTTTGGCATCAATTTTCACACAAAATACTTCTTTTATAACGAACTCGGTTATAACGAATCCTCGGTTAAAACGAACTGCTCATTATGGTCCCACGAATACAATTTCATGTGTATTAACCTTTTTATAACGAACTCCCATAAATATTTTGAAATGTGCGGCAATCATGTTTACCAAACTCACATAAGCTGGGAGAGAGAGCGGGGAGAGGAAACATAACAAAATACTAACCATAAACTTACATGCATTTACAGGTCGAGCTGTTACAACAACAACAACAACCAAACTCACAAAAAGTTAGAAATTTTTGGTCAATGTTATAATTTTGAAAGAATTTATTTATATTTCTTATGTTTTCTTCTCGATAAGTAGTTAATTTATGAAAAAGGCATAAAATAAATTGAATTTGGAACTATTTTTTTTTGGATATAAAACTAATAAAACCCGCTTATAGCGAACTTTGCTTATAACGAACTAATCTTACTGGTTCCTCGGAGTTCGTTATAACCGGGTTCGACTGTACTTGTAAAAATTCCATTCTGTGTCCAATTCTGTTTACATATGCCAACAAGCACACAATTTAAAGCATTTTGTATTTTTAGGTTGTGCAGAATATACCAAAGTTTTCGAGGTGTTCTTACATTTTAGTTCATAACTTTTGAACCGCTGAACCGATTTCGCTCAAGTGCAATATCAAACTACTTAGGACAACAACAAGTAAATTTTCTAAGTCTCAGTCATGTATGTTCAATACTTTGGCCGTGATCACCATTTCCATAGACGGACAGACAAACGGACATCGCAAGAATGTCTTAGAATCCATCACTGATTAATAATAAATATACTTTATCGGGTCTCAGACCGATATTTCGATGAGTTACAAACAGAATGACAAACTTATATATACCCTCTATCACTAACAATAAGTGCAGGGTATAAAAAGTACAATAATACACTTTTTTGAATTTTAGTACTTTTTTATTTTTGCCATCTAACAAAAAATAAAATATATTCACACTTTATAAACGTGAGTTAATTTTATTGTAATGAAAATATAATGAATGCAATGAAAACCATAAAACTTTGTTGTAGAAAATATAATTAACGTAGAAGTTACACTCTACTGCTACTACCACTACTGCTACTATTGGTGGCCTTAAGTTCCTATTATGTATTATGAATTATGTTAGTTTGTAAACCAACTCGAGGAATGTGAGAATACTTATCATAATAAAATACAAAAATATATAAACTTATAATTACGTTGTTAAAAAAAAAAATGAAGAAAAAACAAAATTATGAGTTGAGATTGTAGTGAAAAAGTGTTAAAAGTGGTAGTAGTTATCATAGTCCAACAAATTGTAGGAGTTTGTTTTTCTATACTCTAAGATTTTTTGCTAATGAAACTGTTGCTTCAATTTTTACTCCTTCGTCCTTTGAAATATTTATTAAACATCTAAATATACAACTTTAACTATCTGTATAAACTGTGTTGAACACATAAACTGTTTTGTCTACTTTTACAATGAGTCGGTTGTTTCTTTTTTAATTTTGCAAAAGTTGTTGGTTGTGTTATTTTTAGTTTGTGGGTTTCTCATAATTGTTTATTATGAAATTTTATCCCTTTTAATTTTGTAGTTTGAAAATAAATTTTGATGCTTGTTTAACCATATTTATAAATAGACAAATTAAACTAATAAAACACATTCATAAAATAAATAATTTTTAAACGAGTTGTTTGATAAACTTTAAATAATTTATTCTGTAAAGTAAGGCGCTAACTATTAAAAACAAAAAATTAATAATTTTATTCCTTTTTGAACAAGGAAAGGACTTTCATGGAAAATAATATTTTTCCAATTAGTTTTGGAACAGCATAAGGAAAATATCTTTGCAAATTTCGTTTCATATTTTTGCATATTTGGCTGATAATGTATATTATTGCATATTCTGCTATAAGTGCATTTTTGGTTGTTTTTCCCATATATTATTAACATTTTTTGTAAACGTCAATAATTTGGTGCCCAACCGGCCTAAAAATTTTTTTTGAGGTCCAATACAAAATGCTTGTCGAAATATGTTTTTATTGTTAATAACCCGATTAAAAAAGTTTTTATATATCATATTTTGAGGATGTTTATTCTGGCTCGAGGTCGTTATTTTCTTTACTAATTAAAACCATGATATTCTCATGGTATAATTTTCAAGAAAAATATTTTTTTGGTCATTGTTGGTCATTTTTGCAAGACTTAATCGACACGTGTTTCGGAATTTGTCAGATTCCATTGTCAAGTTTATTTAGCAAATTTAAAACAAAAAATAATTTTCTTGAAAATTATACTATGAGAATATCATGGTTATAATTAGTAAAGAAAATAATGACCTCCAGCCAGAATAAACATCCTCAAAATATAATATTTTAAAGGTCGAATAAAACAATTTTTAATTTTTAATAAAAATTAATCAGAATTTTAGTGTTGAATAACCCTAATATGGTATTATTTCACTTACAACAACAAATAACATATTGTTGTAGTCCAATGGACTATCATATGTAAAAATGTTTTAAATATTTTTGTTGGTTATTGACAATCGTTGCCTTACTAGTATAGTACAATTTCTTCGTCTTTCTAATTCCCATTGTGGATAGAGTCGAATATCGAGAGCCTATATTCAAAACCCTCTATCTAAAAAAACACAACTTTTCAGGAGAGCCAAAAAACTGTTTATTTCGCCTATTGTTAGAGTAATTAAAATTCGATATTCTACAATATTTTTTAAATCAACTACTGAATCTCACAGGTAATTTGTTTTTAAAATTTTGCACGATTGGGGATTTTATGAAAGATAGAGGTTTTCTTTCTCAAAAATATTAAATACACTCAAAATAATTCTACAGTAAAAGGTTTAGTAAGTGATATTGTACCCAAATCTACTAATTAGTTACTAATTTTAGTATCTTCAAAGTCCTAAAATTAGTAAATTTTACTGGTTTTGACTAATATTAGTTAAAAATTTTAGTATTGGTTACCAATTTCTGCACTAGGTCCTTTCCCAATAAACCAAACGATACCGTTATGATATCGAAGCAGTATCACCTAGGTGATATTCATTATCATAAGTGATTATTATAAGTGATACGAAAACGATAGTATTTTCGTTCTAAAGTGTACCTTTCGTTATGATATGGTTTTCCAATGAAAAAGTGATATCGTTTTCGCTATCGGTAGAACGATAGTAGAATCGCCTTTGTCCAGTCTAGTATCGAAAATATATCGTTATTCCAGGCGATTATGATATCATTGGCGATACTGTTAGTGATATCATTTGCGATGTTTTTAGTGATAACATTTTTTGCTTAAATGTTAAAATTTATAAATTAATAGTTTGTGCAGAAAAAAATGCAATGTTTTTTAATTTTAATACAAATTTTATTTAACATTTTAATTGACATTTACATAAAAATCTACATATATTTACATATTAAAAAATATTAGAGCTTCACTGTACTACTAGGCAAAATTTGTTACATTACCACTTTTACGATCTCCATATTCACTACAACGTTTAAATGAGACTTATACCTATTTCTTCTAATCTTCACGTGGACTGGGCAGCATAAGAATTCCCAAACAGCATTGAAATTAGGTCCCACAAATGTATATCTCGTGAATAATATCTTCCAAGAACTTAATGAGTTTCTCTCCCAATTGCTCTTCGAGCATGGCATTTGACTGTTTTTGTGTGTTTTTGCCATTGACACGTGTGAATCCATTTTTAAATAAAAATTCGCTTTCAATTTAATTTTTTTATTTATTTTATTAAAACTTTTGAAATGTTGTTGATTGATTTCTGTTTTAAAAAATAATTTGTGAAATTTTTGAAGTTTATTTCAAATTTAAATATTCCAGTTTTTAAGTAGCCGCTTTAAGTATCATAAAGGTAATAACGTTTACGCTTTCATATCGTTCTTGTGTTTATTGGTTTTGGACTAAAATTAGTTAAATTTTTAGTATTGAATACCCACGTTTTTTTTGGGTGTACATGAATGAAAATGATCAGATAGAGAGAGAGAATAGATTTGCATTTAAAAAAAAAATAATTATTATGATTTCATTTACGACATCGGTGAATTTTTAACGTGATTTATTAATGATAAAGGCTTATAAAAAATTGCAAAATCGCGGTTTTGGTCCACAAGTGCTGATTTCATTTCAAAAGTTGATAAACTGTTGAGAATGTTCCCAATACACCAAACGATACCGTTATGATATCGAAGCAATATCACCTAGGTGATATTCATTATCATAAGTGATTATTATAAGTGATACGAAAACGATAGTGTTTTCGTTCTAAAGTGTACCTTTCCTTATGATATCGTTTTCCAATGAAAAAGTGATATCGTTTTCGCTATCGGTAACGATAGTAGAATCGTCTTTGTCCAGTCTAGTATCGAAAATATATCGTTATTCCAGGCGATTATGATATCATTGGCGATAATGTTAGTGATATCATTTTCGATCATATTCGCAATCATTTTTTTTACTGAAATTATAAAAAAACTGAAATTTTAAGAAAACCCTAGAAATAAATTAACTGTCCTAGTAAAAATGTGTCCAATTTTTGGATATAATTACAACTTTAATACATAACTGCATAAAACTTTATAAAATTAGATATAATTTCATCCGAAATTGGTCACATTTTTTTAGGGTATTTACTAGAGTTGTCAGTCGATTAAGAATAATTCGATTAATCGATCAAACAAAACCCAACTCTTGTTCGAATAATTCAAAAATGACGATTTTCGAATAACGAATAAATCGATTAATTAATGTCGATTAATCGAACAATTTTTTTTAATTAAAAAATTAAATAAATGCTTAGAATTTGATTTATTCTCATAAATTTTTAAAGATTTTATACAAAATGTAGGAAAGTTCAAATAAATTGTAGCCATAGCCCTGGATAGCACATCCATTATAGAATTAGAGGGAGTTATCAAGTTTTTATTAAATAATTTAGAAAAAATTAATAATTCTTTTGCAGCAGACTTACTAAAACGTATTAAAATAAGAATTAATGAGAGACGTATAAAAGTGTTAAATACGTTAATAATTTTTCTAAATTCTGGAAATTTTTCGAGCAATGAAAGTTTCTTAAAATATTCGACAAAAAGCGAAACAATAGAATACACAAATAAATTATACTCCAGATAAAAGTATTGAAATTGAGGAAGTTATTAGTAATGAAAATAATAATCTTTTATGCGTGTTAAATAATTCAATTCAAAGTATTAAAAATTCAGAAAATAAAAAGGACTATGGTATATTTGAGAAAATCTGAAAAAGGAACAGAAAAATTAGATAAACTTTTGTATGCTCTTCTTACTATATCACCTACTTCAACAATTAGCGAAAGAGTGTTTTCAAAATCTAATTTAATAAAAACAAAAATCGTTTGAAAGCAAAAAAATTGAGTCAACTTTTATTTTTAAAAGATTATGTTCTTATCTTAAATTGGCTTATTTGACAAAAATTAAAATCATTTATGATATATTTTGTCTGAATACTTCAAATAATAATTTGTATTTTAATTATTTCTCAACAAGTATTAAAATCGACATCCATTAATCAATCTCTGTTATTAAATTTTTAAGTTTTTTTAACTTTTAACTATTTTATTTTTAAGTTTTTTATTCATTTTTTTCGTTAATAAAAATTTTAACTTTCCTATTTTAAGTTTTTTATATAAATTGTTTATTTTTTTATTAATACAAATATTTTTTAAAATAATTTTTTTATTCGTTATTCTCTTCGATTAATCGAATAAATTTTTATCTTTAATCGTTTGATCGAACGAGGAAAAACAATTATTTGAATTATTCGAACAAAGTTGAAAGTCGAATAATTGACAACTCTAGTATTTACTTTTTTTTAATTTAACGAACGTAAGTATATTTATTAAAAAAATATAAAATGTTATGTTAATTAGAAAGATTATTCACATTGTGCTTTTTAAACATATAATGTGAAAAAAGTTTAACAATGCAAATTATATGAGAAGAATTATAGAAGAATGGTTATTAAATGGGGGTTAAAACATGTTTTTATAGCTGCAGTTCAGGATAAATTTTGGACAGCATTTTTGGACTTTCGTGCTATTACAAAGATGTTGCTGATGTTTCCATTATGAGGGCTCTCCAGCATTAAAAACATGCTCCTTTGATTTCTCAGCGTGACAAAACTGACCACTATTTTAGAAAACAAGAGGTGTGACCAACGTTTCAATATATTTGAGACATGATGATTCGAATGGCGTACTCCGTTTTTTGATGTATGGTACAGTTTTCTTGCAAAATGTCGTTAAAGATTTGCTGATTTCGAGCCAGTTTTTCAACAAAAAAATTTGCAAAGTTAATGATTTTTAAATTGCATGGCATGGAAAACAAAGATATGACTTGTAGCAATATTTCTAATGCAAATTTGGTTTAAAGCTTTTCATCTTAAGCCCTTAAATTCGCGAATTTCTTCACTTTTTGAGTTTTTCGCGAAATTCCCCTCCAAGTTGGTCTTTGATTAAAAACTTGCTTTTAGTGAATCAAAAAGGTATCCCTAACAATACAAATAGTGGACAAAAAACAGCTATGTTATATGGACCATCATGATGAAAATCGTGAAAAAACCGTTTTTTGGAATATGGCAGCATCACTTTACGAGATGATTAAAGGTCCCATCTTTTAGTATATAATGTGGGAACCTTAAATAATTAACTGACCAAAAATTTGGCCAAAAAAGTTTTCATTTGCAAAAGTTATTTTAACAAAAACTATAATTATTGTAGGGTTAACACTGAAATAATACTTTTTGTTAAGATAACTTTTGCAAATGAAAACTTTTTTGGCCAAATTTTTGGTCAGTTAATTGTTTAAGGTTCCCACATTATATACTAATAGATGGAGTCTTAAATCGTCTCGTAAAGTCATGCTGGCATATACAAAAAAACGGTTTTTCGTGATTTTCATCATGATGGTCCATATAACATAGCTGTTTTTTGTCCACTATTCGCATTGTTAGGAATGCCTTTTTGATTCACTAAAAGCAAGTTTTTTATCAAAGACCATCTTGGCGGTTAATTTTGCGAAAAACTTAAAAAATGAAGAAATTCGCGAATTTAAGGGCTTAAGATGAAAAGCTTTAAAACAAATTTGTATAAGAAATATTGCTACAAGTCATATCTTTGTTTTTCATGCCATACAATTAACAAATCATTAACTTTGCAAATTTTTTTGTTGAAAAACTTACTCGAAATCAGCAAATCTTTAACGACATTTTGCAAGAAAACTGTACCATACATCGAAAAACGGAATACTCCATTCGAATCAGCATGTCCGAAATATATAGAAATGATGGTCGTAACTCTTGTTTATTTTTTAGTGTTCCGCAGTGTTTCCAGAATCGACTCTGCATAAATATTTATCTAAAAAGAAATTATGAACTTAATTTGCAAGGCCCCAGCACTTTATTGGAAAAAACTTATTTAAATAAGTATACTTTCAGTTTATGGTCCATTTGTTCTTAAGTAGTAGATGAAATTACAAGCGGCCTTTTTTAAACACTTTTTTATTTTTATTAATTTTAACAATTTTATTTTATGATATTTTCCAAACAAACAAAAAAATTATTTGTGAAAATTTTTGAAGTTTGTTTCAAATTCAAATATTCCATTTTTTTTGGAATTTATTTTTCAAACAGTCGCTTAAACTATCATATAGGTAATAACGTTTACGCTATTATATCGTTCTTGTGTTTATTGGGTTATGTAAAAAATAGTTAAAAACAAATAGAAAAGTTAAATTCGACTTGGTCGAATCTATGAATACCCTCCACACAGAAAAAAATAAAAAAAAAATTTGAGTAAATTTTTAATACTATTGAGTAAAAAATTACTCAATTTTCCACCAGTAAACGATTTAATAGTATTGAGTAAACTTTTAATAAAAAATTATTAAATGCTTAATAAAAAATTTGAGTAAATTATTAATTCACACAATTAAATCTTTACTCAAAATTTTTTAATATTTTTAAGTAACTTTTTAATTATGTCAAGTAAAAATTTACTCAAAATGTATCAAATTATTTTTTTAAAAAGTTTAAAAAGTTTCTAATTTTTTTTTCCAAAAAAATTGCTTTTACAAACTTTACCAAATATACTTATGTCTTCAAGACAAAGTAAAATTTTATAAAGATGATTTCAAACTTTCATATACATATACAAAAAACAATAAACTAAATGAGAATTCAAAACACCAAGAGAAAAAAAAAAATAAAAAAAATATTAAATTTGTATTAAATTATTTACTCAAATTTTATTTTCAATTTTTGAGTAAATTTTTAATTGCGTCAATTAAAAAATTACTCAAATTTTTTTTAAAAAATTAAACAAGTGATTACTCAAATTTGTTTCCTCCATATTTTTTTCTGTGCACAATGCCCTTTTTAAGTGATAGTACATTTTCTAACGTGAAAAAAATAATGTTTTTGATTAGAAATATTTTATTTTGTGTAAAAAAACTTTGTTTAGTAATTTTTGAATTTTTTTTTGTTTGAGTGTAAAATTTTTTTTGAGTGTATTTTTTTTTTTGTATTAGTGTCAGAATATTTTTAAGTGACAAAAATATGTTGTAAAATATTTTTGTGGCTTACCAATGTTTTTAAAACATGTTAAACGGGTTTTCAACATGTAAATTTAAGGTGAAACTAATCTTAAAATCACGGTTTTGCTAATAACTTTTGAACCACTGAAATTCATTACGAATCAGACCAGTGGAACGACATATATATGCTAAGCTTCAGCATCCTGTGAATTGCCTTTCGAAAGTTTGCGTGTTTTTTATCTATTAAATTCACGAAAAACCCATGCCGAAATTCAGTCTTTTGCTCATAACTTTTGAACCACTAGACCGATTTCGCTGGATTGCAAT
This sequence comes from Pegoplata infirma, assembly GCA_963921195.1. NCBI lineage: Eukaryota > Metazoa > Arthropoda > Insecta > Diptera > Anthomyiidae > Pegoplata > Pegoplata infirma. Next base: position 2,191 of record CAWUER010000778.1, on the reverse strand, counting down.
ACCAACCTGACCACGTAAATGCCCAACATATATGCGAAACTTCAGGAGCCTTCGTAAAGTCTTTCAAAAGTTATCGTGTTTTCAACAGACAGACGGACAGACGGACAGACGGACAGATGTACAGATGAACAGACGGAGAGACGGACGGACGGAAATCGCTAGATCGTCTTAAAATCTATAGAGGATCATAAATATATACACTTTATGGGATCCTAGACCAATATTTCGAGGTGTTACAAACGGAATGACAAACTTATATATACCCTCTATCACTAGAGTGGAGGGTATAAAAATAAAAACGCGGTTTTGGTCCACAGATGCTGATCAGCATCGCGATTTTTAAGATTAAAATTTTTGTTTCATAGACATCCAAATTTTCAGCCATATTTTTCATTTGGTGTTTCAGGATTTGTCAGATCCCATTGTCAAGATTATTCAGTAAAAATAAAAAAACCTTTACTTCAAGTAGCAAAGGGTCTTTAATAACAATCGTTAATGATCAAACTAAAATATTGATACATATTCGACTCTACTCTCATTGGGAATTAGAAGATGAAAATTGTACCATCGTAGTAAGATCAAGATCATCAACTAACCAACAAACCAAATATTAAAACAGAAACATACATACTGATTACCCTCGGTAATCCAGTATGCATTTGTTGTTGTCGCAAATATTTCTATTCACGTTATAATGCCATATTAGGGGTATTAACCATGGCGTGCTAACCATTTTGTTAAAATTCTGATTAAGTTTTATTAACCATAAATGAAATTATAACATAAATAAATTTAAAACAGAAAAATAATTTTCTTGAAAAAATTTTAAATTTTTATTAAAATTGAGAAATTTTTATTTTTTAATAAAAATTAATCAGAATTTGAGTTTTAAATAATAATTATTATAAAAATGTAGGGGTCCAATTTTCGCATAAAATTATATTTTATAAAAAAGTTTATACAAACATATCATTATTTATCATATTTTTATTTTTTTATCGACTTTTTTAACAAATTATAATAGTTAATTTCTTTTTCTTTACAGGTAAGTTAAATCGAAAAACTTTTATAAAAAATATCGTTTACATAAGTTCGTAAGTACAAAAATAAAATTTTAAATGACTTCGAAGATTTTGAATAATGAATTTCGTACGTATACTTTTTGAAACAAATATAAAAAGGGGTTTTCTACGGAATAGGAAAAAGGTCCATAAAAATTAGCCTTTGCTTTGATAGAAAAAACAATGCAAGAATCTTGCGTAGGTAAGATATTTATTTTGGTCATAAAAACAGATTTTTTAGTTATTAGGGTTTGAGAATAACGAAAAAACCATTGTACTTCTAAAGACAGTTTTAATGTGGATTCATTCCAGACTACGATTTTGATATACACCTCTACATCATTAGTGAGGCAAATTACATTACACTTAAATTAATTGATTTTTTGAAAGACTGTTTTTTCAATATCGTCGACCTTTATTCAAAACAGAATTGGGCCTGAATCGTTAAGTCATTGATTTGTTCATATAAAATACTCAAATTTCTTTCATTGCTCAACTAATATTCACAATATGCCAACTCAAATTTGGTCGAAATGATTTTCTGATGGCAAATAGCTCCCCTATGCAATACCTAACTGTGACAAGAATTTGAAAATATAAAAATAATTTGTTCTCGCTTTACATCAATTTTTGCCATTATGTTATCTGACAGTATATATTTTTTTTTTTGTGTGAAAAAAGGCTAACTTCCATTTTAAATTTTAAAAATTTTGTCAAAAAATTAATTAAAAAAAAATTAGACATCATTTCTTATTGAATTAGGAATGCAGAACACAAATCGGGAAAGATTTGTATATCCAATTGTTAGATTCCGAGTTATGGTCCTTTTTAACATATTAAAATGTAGTGGTTCCAAAACAAAAAAAAAAAAAAAATGGTAATATGTGAGGTAAAACGCTTCAACGGTCCACACCAAAAAACAAATGTTGTCCGATATTGAATTTTTTTAAAGTAAACGAAATATATTTGTACAATGAAAAAATCATATTGAAAACACATTTGTAAACCAGACACCCCCTTTAAAGTTCTTTTTAATTTTAAAACAAGTCTAAAGTACGTTTAAAATAATTGCACATTTAACCTCATCACACAATATAACATGTTGTTAACATAAGGGCCATTGGTTATGC
>CAWUER010000777.1:0-21476 GCA_963921195.1 Pegoplata infirma | reverse complement strand
TAACAAAATTTTCATGAATTTTAAAGTAAAATTTAAGTTTATGTTAAATACAAAACACCAAATCGTGTTGATCCGTGGGTCACGCCGCAAAAATTTGGAAAATAGTTCGTTTTTATACTCGATCGAGCTAAGTCTAGCGATGTTCGTTTGCCAGACTTATTAAAATATTCAAAAACTTGAAAACAAATTTAGGAAAACTATGAAAACATTAACAAAATTTAAAAAAAAATGTAAAATAATTTTAAACAATTAAATACAGCAAATTATGAATATAATCCGTTAATTCAAATATTTTACACACATTGTGTAAATTAAATTGTCGAACAACATACATACACACATATTTAATAACTAGGGCAAGTACCCAAGCAGAAATTGACGACGGTTCTAAAAAAAAAAGCGTTCTGAAAGCACTGTAACAAAAAAAAAAGCATTCTCAAAACGCTATTTTCAAACGCTTTGCGAGCGTTTTTGAAAAGTGTTCTGAAAGCAATATAACAAAAAAAAAGCAATCTCAAAACGTTTTCTTCGAACGCTTTGCGACCGTATTCGAAAAGCGTTTTAAGAGATCTTTAATTTTTTTTTTTTGAAAAAAATTTCTAAGTTCCGAAATTATATTTTTGAATAACAATTTTTTTTTGGTTTTTTAATAAAAAAAAACCATAAAAATTTTTTTTTTTAGAATTTTTTTATTTTATAAGTTTTGAGAATTTTTTTGAAAATTTTCTAAGTTTTTAAGAGCACAAACAATTTTTTTTTAGGTTTCTTTTTGTACCAAACAAATTATTATAACCGAACTAAAACAAAAATTCTTTACTTTGGGTTTTTAAAGCGCTTTGATGACTTTAAAAAAAAACGTTCTTAAAGCACTTTTTTACATCGCTTTTAAAAAGCTTTAAACCTAGCGTAGATCGATGTTATCATTCGGATCATCTGAAGGCGCTTTGAAGTTGGTATACAGAACGCTCGTACAACCGTCTGACTGGGTAATTTCATGAAAATGCATATTTTTACTCCGCACTCTAAACATAACATAAATTAAATATCTATCCGTAACAATAAATTTGCAATAAAATGGCATCGATTTGTAGTTGCACATTTTGGTATAAATGCATATTTTTGCATATTTTCATATAAATTGCAATTTTTGGAATTTTCATCAACATTTTTTCAAAAAATCATTTCAAAAACCATTTCAAAAAAATATTTTCATATAGAAATGATATTCTGAGACAGATAATATAGAAATTTTTTTTCTAAAAATAAAATTTTTATAAAAAAAGCTTTGAATTAAAAAATGTCTTACAGGAAAATGGACTTAGAAAAGCCTATACAAAAACTTTTATTATTCTCCAGGTCAGATTGGTATTGAGTTTTAGTGAAATTTGCACAGTAGTTAAGAAGTTATGAACAAATCCGTGAAACTAAGATTGGTTTTATCCCAAATTCACGTGTTGGATAAAACGCGTAACACGTTTTATTAGAGATTGGTATCCACAAAAATAATTTACCAAGTATTTTTGTGACTCATATATTTTTAAACTCAAAAAAATTTTACACTCAAAAAATATATTTTTTTTTTTCAAAAATTACTAAAGAAGTATTTGACTTCAAGAAAAATATTTTTAGTAAACATTTGTAAACTCTTTTTTACGTCCAAGTCGATTTTTAACTTTCTGCTTGTTTATTTATAAAATTTGTTTTAGAAATATTTTTCGACTTCTAAAGAAAATTTGTACATATTCTGATTAATTTTTATTAAAAAATAAAAATTGTTTTAATAATATTTTACTTTGAATAGGTTTATTCTAGCTCGAGGTCATTATTTCCTTTACTAATTAACTACACTCAAAAAAAAAGTTTGTAAAATTACAAGTAAAAGGTCTTGTAATTCTATTTTACTAATATTTTTGTCTTTTTACAAAAATTGTTGTATATTTAATAAAACGAAAACTACAGTTTGCTTTGTAATTTTACTATTATATGTTGGTAAATTTATTTTACAAATTTTTTAGGTAAATTTACAAAAAAGTGAATTATTTTACAAATTAAAAAAATATTACAAGGTGTTTAGTTTTTTTACACAAGAAAACTGTAATTGTACAACATAATTTTACTTGATGTTATTTAGTCTTTTTACCAAAAAAATGTTTTATTACAAACCCTCCAACTACAGTATGGGGGTATACTCACTTTGTCATTCCGTGTGTAACGCATCAAAATATCGGTCTAGGACCCCATAAAGTATATATATTATTGATCAGTGATCGATTCTAAGACATTCTAGCGATGTCCGTCTGTCCGTCCGTCCGTCTGTCCGTCCGTCTGTGGAAGACACGATACAGTCCAAAATAAAAGTGATAGACTCCTGAAATTTGGCACATATATGTCTTATGTTCATAGGCTGGTTAAGTTCGGAGATGGGCAAAATCGGACCAAGGGGGAAAAAGTTCCCCCTTGAAGAACTAAACAAACCTCTGAAAATACCATATTTTTACAAGATTTTTTGTGTTTTTGTTTAACAAATCCAACATTTTTATGCTACAAGAAGTTCAAGGTCCTGCATTTGGACCCACAGAATAAGAAAAAATCGTTTTACGGTCCGCCCCCCCCCTTTTATGCGCATGGAATAAATTTTTTTTTATATAATGATAAATTTGTATTTCTTTAGTGCAAAAAGCATAAAAATTATTTTTTTTAACACTTGTTCGAGAGGAATTGTGCCCCCCAATTACCACTACCGACCCCCCCCCCAAAAAAAAAAAGGCGCCCCTGAATTTTTTTTTTTATTTATTTGCATGTTGGAGGGTATAAAAGATTCGGCAAAGCCGAATTTAACACTCTTACTTGTTTTTTTTAAGATCGTTTACAAGGTTTTCAGTTTGAAATGTATGTATTGAAAAGTAGAAAATTCCAATATAATTTTACAAAACTTATTTTGTTACTAGAATTAATGTTGTTTTACAAAAAAAATCAATTATTCAAAAATAGGACACGCAAAAATTTTCAAAGTTCAGATTTTTTTTTGCGTTTTGGAGTAAAAAATTTAGTTAAAAATAATTTTTTATAAACAATTTTTACACCATTTTTTTGGTAATTTGCGTTAAGTAAAATACCACAATTTTTATGTGTTTCTACTATATAATTGTTCTAGTTTTTTTTTGTATTTTTACCATTTTTTTTTGGTGATTTTACCATATTTTTTTGGTAATTTTTTTTTAAATTTGGTACCTAAAATGTCAATAGAAAGCTGCCAATTATGAAAAATCAAATTTTTCTTATTCTAACTGGTACTTAAACATCCAATCTACAATATCCAAAAAAAAAAAAATTTCCGATTTTTTAAAAATACTTGTGAAAATAATTAAAAATTAAAAAAAAAAAATTGTTATTTTTTGACTAATGTTTCCTGAAAATATAAGAAATTTCTTGTGTAGCCTCCTTCGCAGTTCTCATATGTTCTACTTAAGAAAAACGAAATGTCGAAAACAAATAAAAAAGTGCAGTGTTATACATTAAAAAGTTTGTTAAAAGTGCTCAAGTGAAAAAAAATCTTTTCAGGTTGTTGAAGTGCTACTCAAGCTGCCGAAGAAGGAAAAATAAGATGCACCAATGGAATAAACCTTTAAATTTACAAAACCAATATGTAAATAAACCAATTTTTTTGAAAATTTACAAAACAAATATGAAAATTTAAAAAACAAAATTGTATACTTACGAAAAAAGTTGTAATTTTACAAAAATGAAATAGAAAATACAAAAACAATATTGTAAATTTACAAATTTTATGGTTAAAATACTGTTTTTACGGCAAAAAAAATAAGGAAAAATGGTACATATACAATAAAAATTGTAAATTTACCACTTTTTATTGTAAATATACAAGTTTTTTGCATAAAAAACAGTAGTTTAACCAAATAATTTGTTAATCTACAATTTATTTTTTTCATTTTCTATTTTTCCTTGTAAAATAACATCCTTTTTCTGTAAGTTTACAATTTTGTTTTGTAAATTTACCAAATTTTTTGCAAATTTACAAAAAAAATGTTCACCTCGAAGATGATATTTTGCAAAAAAAAATTGAAAATTTACATTTTCTTTTGTTAAATCAATTTACAAATTATCCCCGTAACTTTACGGGGATTCTTGCTAGTACATATTTTACAAAACCTGCCCCGTAAAATCACGGGGATTTTATGTCATTTTACAAACTTTTTTTTTTGAGTGTACTAACTATGATATTCTCATAGAATAATTATCAAGAATATTATTTTTCTCTTTTAAATTTATTTATGTTGGTAATTTTTTGCAAGACTTAATCGACACGTGTTTCGCGATTTGTCAGATCCCATTGTCAAGATTATTTTGCAAAAAACACGATTAAATTAAGTCTTGCAAATAATGACCAACATAAATAAATTTAAAACAGAAAAATATTTTCTTGAAAATTATTCTATGAGAATATCATAGTTTTAATTAGTAAAGGAAATAATGACCTCGAGCTAGAATAAACCTAATCAAAATATAAAATTTGTACATTTAAATTTTTTTTTAATTTTTGTACACTCAAAAAAAAAAGTTTATAAAATGACATAAAATCCCCGTGATTTTACGGGGCAGGTTTTGTAAAATATGTAGTAGCAAGAATCCCCGTAATGTTACGGGGATAATTTGTAAATTAATTTAACAAAAGAAAATGTAAATTTACAATTTTTTTTGTAAAATATAAACTTCGAGGTGAACATTTTTTTTTGGAAATTTACAAAAAATTTGGTAAATTTACAAAACGAAATTGTAAACTTACAGAAAAAGGTTGTTATTTTACAAAGAAAAAATAGAAAATGAAAAAAAAAGTTGTAGATTGACAAATTATTTGGTTAAACTACTCTTTTTACCGCAAAAAATATTAAAAAACACGTATATTTACAATAAAAATTGTAAAATAAAATTGTAAAATTAACAAAACAAATTGTAAACTTACAAAAAAAAGTTGTAAATTTACAAAATAAAGTAGAAAATCAAAAACCAAAATTGTAAATTTACAAATTGTTTGGTTAAACTACTGTTTTTTATGGAAAAAACTTGTATATTTACAATAAAAAGTGGTAAATTTACAATTTTTATTGTATATATACCATTTTTTCTTATTTTTTTGCCGTAAAAACAGTAGTTTAACCACAAAATTTGTAAATTCACAATATTGTTTTTGTATTTTCTACTTCATTTTTGTAAAATTACAACTTTTTTCGTAAGTATACAATTTTGTTTTTTAAATTTTCATATTTGTTTTGTAAATTTAAAGGTTTTTTTCCATTGATGCATCTTATTTTTCCTTCTTCGGCAGCTGGAGTAGCACTTCAACAACCTGAAATGATTTTTTTTTCACTTGAACACATTTAACAAACTTTTTAATGTATAACACTGCCCTTTTTTTTGACATTTGGTTTTTCTTAGGTAGAACAAATGAGAATTGCGAAGGAGGCTACACAAGAAATTTCTTATATTTTCAGGGAAAATTAGTCAAAAAATAAAATTTTTTTTGGAGTTTTTAATTATTTTCACAAGTATTTTAAAAAAATCGGAAAAAAATTTTTTGTTGGATATTGTAGATTGGATGTTTAAGTACCTGTTAAAATAAAAAAAAACTTAATATTTCATAATTTTTTTATTGATTTTAGGTGCCAAATTAAAAAAAAAAATCCAAAAAACATATGGTAAAATTACCAAAAAAAATGGTAAAAATACAAAAAAATATACTCGAACAATTATATAGTAGAAACACATAGAAATTGTGGTATTAAACTTAACGCAAATCACCAAAAAATGATGTAAAAATTCATTTTTTTTGCCAAAGCTTACAATTAGTTGAAAAATTTTTGTGTCCGGAACTTAAAAAATTTCAAAAAAAAATTTTCATGAAATTTTTTATTTATAAAAAATTATTTTTAACTAAAATTTTTACTTCAAAACGCAAAAAAAATCTGAACTTAGAAAAGTTTTGCGTGTCCTATTGTAATAATAAAATTAGTTTTGTAAAATTACATTGGAATTTTGTACTTTTCAATACATACATTTCAAACTGAAAACCTTGTAAACGATCTTAAAAAAAAAAATGTTTGTAATAAAACATTTTTTTGGTAGAAAGACTAAATAACATCAAGTAAAATTATATTGTACAATTACAGTTTTCTTGTGTAAAAAAACTGAACACCTTGTAATATTTTTTTAATTTGTAAAATAATTCACTTTTTTGTAAATTTACCTAAAAAATTTGTAAAATAAATTTACCAACATATAATAGTAAAATTACAAAGCAAACTGTAGTTTTCGTTTTATTAAATATACAACAATTTTTGTAAAAAGACAAAAATATTAGTAAAATAGAATTACAAGACCTTTTACTTGTAATTCTACAAACTTTTTTTTTTGAGTGTACAAAATGTGTCAATAAAAATATATTTTCTAATTAAAAGCTGAGTCCACTCAAAAAAACATTTGTTTAGTATTACAGAGGACATTAAAGTATTTGAAAAAAATTCTAATTTATGTTAACAAAACTCTTTTTTAGTAAAAGCAGTTTATTTTTTCAATATTTTTAAATTTAAAGTGCATATTTTTTGAATTTTAGGTGCATATTTTTGATTTTTAGAGGCATATATATTTAAAGTGCATATTTTTTGAATTTTAGGTGCATATTTTTGATTTTTAGAGGCACATATTTTCGATTTTTAGATGCATGAAAGTACTTGCCCTATTAATAACTAAAACGCCAGATAAAAGTACAAAGAAGTTAATATTTTTCGACTTATTAAAAAAAATGTCCTAAAATTTTGGTATTTTACTCAATATGACGAAAAGTTGTGCATGCTTTGACACGTTCTTAGCACTCGTAGATATGTTTTCCAAAGACCTTTCATTTGGTATGTAACATGACTAGGTTCTTTGCATAATATAGGAGATAAATGAAAAAAAAACCGAAAAATGGCCTTGTCTTCCCCCCTCCTTTTTACCCCCTAAATATGAATTTGGGTCGCGTAAAAAAAATACGTATCCCTTTATTTGACACTTGGGAGACTTCCCTTGTCAGTGCTTAAGTAGTGTTGTTTCAAATCGGAAGGTGGCGAGTTTAATGCTGGGTGGCGCCCTATATATATATTTTATTTTCTTGTTATATTTTATTCACCTCTATTTTATTTCAATTTACACATGCAGAGTAAAACTACTGAAGTTATAGTCCAGTTTCCTAATATAAATTGGGTAAATTTCAACAAATTTTGATTAGAGTGTAAATTAAAAGAAAAAAATCGTTTACATTTAAGGACTAATTTTTTTTTTTAATTTCTCTGTTTGAGTAATTTTTAATTATGCAAATAAATTTTTGTTTGTGCTTTGTTTTTATTGTTTACTTAGATATATACTAGAGTGTCCCTTATTTTGGAAATGTTGGAAATGTTGAGACGGTACCCCCTCATTTTTTTCCTTTTGACTAAAAAATAACTCAGGAAAAATTTTACGCCCCTACGACCACGCCTTCCCTACGCGACGGGGCCGTAAAGAGCGGGGCCTTAAAAATCATTTTTCCATACAAAGCAAAAAAATTTTTTTTTTATTTAAATTTTTTTTTTTATTAATTATAATATAGCTTGGTTAGCTTATTCACGACAAAAAATTTGATTTTGGTGGGATGAGGCTTTCAGTTCTAAAAAATTTTTCGAAAAAAAAAATTTAGAGCTTTTGGGGTCCTACAGTAAAAATTTTTTAAAAAATATTTTTTTTTAGTTTTGACAAGCAACCGTTTTAGTTGAATTGTTGCTTTTAATGATATATTTTCATAAAAAAATATTATTCCTATCTGTGACATCTTTATCGTGATCTAAAAAAGGGTAAAAAATGCATTTTTGATGTTTTTCGATACACGATCAAGATGTCACAGATATGAGTAATATTTTTTTATGAATATATATCATTAAAAGCAACATTACAACTAAAACCGTTGCTTGTCAAAACTAAAAAAAAAAATTTTTAAAAAATTTTTACTGTAGGACCCCAAAAGCTCTAAATTTTTTTTTTCGAAAAATTTTTTAAAACTGAAAGCCTCATCCCACCAAAATCAAATTTTTTATCGTGAATAAGATAACCAAGTAATATTATAATTAATAACAAAAAAATTTAAAATCAAAAAAAAATTTTTGCTTTGTATGGAAAAATGATTTTTAAGGCCCCGCTCTTTACGGCCCCGTCGCGTAGGGAAGGCGTGGTCGTAGGGGCGTAAAATTTTTCCTGAGTTATTTTTTAGTCAAAAGGAAAAAAATGAGGGGGTACCGTCTCAACATTTCCAACATTTCCAAAATAAGGGACACTCTAATATATACGTTTTGCATGTATGTGTAAAAATAAATTAAAATTTAGCTATTTACTGTGTCCAACAAATTCTATCTACAGTTTGGTTATTTGTTATGGTTTTACAACTCCAAATTAGTTTTATATTCGCATATTCAACATGGCCATTTCCCACCTACCTAACGACATGCTTGTGTCAAAGTTAACCTAAGTGAGAGGATATGAAAACATAACTACACACACAATCACAAAAAAGTGCCAAATAAACAAAAAGTTAAAATGATAAAATTAGCACGTACTCCACACACACACACGCACACACATAAATATACAAACATTTACTTAAGCACACACTCTCAGCCAAATAAATGAGTTTTAATATGAAGAGATTTTTTCATTTAATGAAAAAGCTACACACATACACACTCACACTCTTTTAGGCAACAGTTAAAATATAAATAAATATAAAAAAAGTGTTGGAGTTGTAGTTTTTTTGTTTTTTTTTAAGAGAAGTTGGTTAGTAAATGTTGTTTTTGGTTTTCTGATAAGTTTTTTGGTAACACTTGATTTTTCACATGAGGGTCTTCAAAAGGTTAATTGGCCATAAAAAGTTATTTAAACAAAATTATGTAAATTTAATTAAAAATATTTATAATGTCACCCAAAGTATTAAACTTTTTTATATGCAAAATATTTGTGTGAAAAAAGATGAGAGCCATTTTTACCAAAAATTAAGAACTACACAATTTGTTTTATAGACTACACTCTAGTTAGAGGGTATATATAATTTGTCGTTATGTTTGCTGCACCTCAAAATATAGGCCTGGGACTCCAAAAAATATATATATGGGGCATTCCAGACCAAATCACTCACTTTTAGGCCCTTCGATTAATTACATTGTGCTACAGTGAAAAAATACTTCTGATGTGACATAGTATAGGTTGTTGGTCTTGTCGAGTAGATCACAAAAATATCCATTGAACTTGCCAAACACCCTCAAAATTTAGAGTTATTGTCGTAAAACGTTTTTTTAGGACTTTTCTCACTAAACCTTGTATAATTCAGAAAATTTTTAAAATAATTTTAAATTTTTGAACTGTTATGGATAGAAGAAGGATAGGGCTTTCCATGTGTGTGAATTGATTTACACATATAAGAAAGATATCTATGGATTTTTGCTATAATATCTAATTTTTTGTTTGTTATTATTTGAAAATTTATCGAGTTTATCGATTTTTTTCTGCTATAGTTCGTTTTACAACCTTTATATTTATAATCGTATTTTTAAAGAAAATTAATTCTGAATACGATTAGCTTTATTCTGAAAAAATCGGATGACAATTGACAGAGTTGTGATAATTTTTCTAAAAACGAAATTAAGATTTTCCAGGAAATCGCCGTTAAGATAACCCAGGCAAAAAAAAACTAAATTTATCATAAGAAGTTATGTACAATATTTTTAAAGGTTTTTGGTGCGCTGAATCCGAATCTGGACTTTAAATCTATCGTGTCAGGTTTTTGAGATATTTAACATAAATTGAAAAACTTAATAAGATATCGTAATTTCAAGGCCAAATTCGAACTCAGGAGGCCAAAAACCTTCAAAATAATTATACGCGACCTCGCAGTATGTTCGTTTTTATTTAGTATTTTTTTTTGCCTGTGTTTTCCGAACGGCAATTTCCTGGAGAATTTTAATTTCCTTTTTTAGAAAAATTATCACAACTCTGCCAATTTTCATCCGATTTTTTCAGAATAAAGCCAATCGTATTCAGAAATAAATTTTCTTTAAAAATACGTTTATAAGTATAAAGGTTGTTAGACGAACTATAGCAGAAAAATATAAAGGTTTTTAAATGAACTATAGCAAAAAAAAAAAAAATACATAGATAAACTCGAACAATTTTAAAAAAATAACAAAAAAATTACAAAAAAATATCAAAAAATTAGTTATTGTTGAAAAAATCAATATATATTTCTCTTATATGTGGCATTCCACACCAAATGTCCAGCGAAAAAAAAGCACGTGTACAGTAAACTTTTAAATAGGTTGCATGGATAGCCCCTATATGGAACTTAGAAAATTGAGTTTTTGGTTTATCAATTTTTCCAAAACTGGGCTTTGGAGGCGTAGTCAAATATTGGAAAAATAGTCAAATTTGTGGCGAGTTGCCTATATTAAATATTTATCACATTAAAACGGAATGCACCACAATCTTAAAAATTTACATTCTTGTATAGTTTTGTATGGGCTATCGACTAAATTTTTTTTTTTTGGAAAATTTTCAGAACCCGTTCTGAAATTTTCCATTTTTTTAAGAAGTCAATTTATCAAAAATCCGGCCACTTTTTTTAATTTTTTTTTTTAAGTTTAGATGTTTGTCCATCCACACAATAAAATTCAGACACGCGTTTTTCGTCGTTCAAAATCGCATTTGAATTTTAAATTTCATAACAATTTCGTAATTTGCTTGTATTTTCTTGATTCAATTTATGCAATTAATAATACTCATTCGCAATGTTAAAACAAGAAAATACAAGCAAATTACAAAATTGTTATGAAATTTAAAATTCAAATGCGATTTTCTCGAAAAAAAACGAAAAATGCGTGTCTGAATTTTTTTGTATGGATGGACAAACATCTAAACTTAAAAAAAAAATTTAAAAAAAGTGGCCGGATTTTTGATAAATTGACTTTTTTAAAAAATGAAAAATTTCAGAACGGGTTCTGAAAATTTTCCATAAAAAAAAACTTTAATCGATAGCCCATACAAAACTATATAAGAATGTAAATTTTTGAGTTTGTGTTGCATTCCGTTTTAATGTGATAAATATTTAATCAAGGCAACTCGCCACAAATTTGACCATTTTTCCAATATTTGACCCCGCCTCCTGGCCCCAGTTTTTGAAAAATAGAAAAAACCAAAAACGCAATTTTCTTAGTTCCATATAGGGCTATCCAAACAACCTATTCAGAAACTTACGCGACACATGTTTTTCTGTAGCGGGACATTTGGTGTGGAATGCCTCATATGTATAGACCAATTCACTCACATGAAAAGCCCTATCCTTCTTCTATCTAAAACAGTTAAAAAATTGAAAATCGGTTGAAAAATTTTTAAGTTACACGTGGTTTAGTGAGAAAAGTCCCAAAAAAAACGTTTTTTGACAATAACTTTAAAATTTGAGGGTGTCTGGCAAGTTTGATGGGTATTCTTTCGATCTTTCGACGAGACCTACAACCACAATTACCTCATTTCAAAAGTATATTCGATTTTGTGTTTTTTTTGTAGCACAGGGTTATTAATATGTTTTAGTACGTATTAAATGCAACATGCACTCAAATTTTTAGCCTTTTATACCAAGTTAGTGTTGAGTAATTAATTTTTCAAAATGGCGATTTTTTTTTTTTAATTAAAATAAAGGAAATTTTCAATTAATTTTGACCAGTAAAAAATATAGATATCTTAAAAAAAGTTGGACAGCGTTTTGTTGGTATCTAAATGTAGTTTTAGAAAAAGAATATGAAAAAAATATTCGAAGTAATTATCACTTATTTTTTAACGTTCAAAAATTAAAATCGACTTTCTGAAAAAGTCTGAAACCTTTGATTTTTTTGTTAAAATGTTTAAAAATTCTACTCTAAATTATGAAACTTTTGAGCCATTATTCGAGTTGTGATCACAATTCGTTCTATTTTTTTCAAATTTTGAAAATTGCACTTTTTTTGTGGATCTGGTTTATTTTATATGGTGCTCCTAAAAAATAAAATTGGTAGATATTGACCCTAACTTACCATAGTTATATACATTTGTGGGTAAAAATATGTCTAACAAAAACATGGGTAAGGCGTGCCGCATCGGATTACAAGGAAAAATATAATTTTTTTCTGTTTTCTCAATTTTTTTGTTATTTTAAATAAAATTTGAATTCAGGTGGTTACAGAATTATAATTTGGAGTAAAAAGTCTCTCTAAGTCTCGTAATTTGCGCAGTGAACGTCTTTTTTATGAGGATTTTCACCGTACTAACTATGGAATTAATGAACCAATTACAAGATGTTTGAAACTTTGTAATAGCTTTTCTCCATTTTTAAATTTTAATTTAGATAAAAATAAGTTTAAATTAAATTTATTTAAAATTTTTAATTAATTTTTTTTTTTTTTTATTTTTAAATATTGTAACTAGTCTGTAAGATGTATGTCGGTAGACTGAATAAATAAATAAATAAATAAATAATAAGGTACTAAAAACTAAAATCGGCTAAAAATCAGCCAACACAGAAAACAATATAGTAAAATCAAAAGTAACCAAACAAATTGTTAACAACTAAATACTAGTTCAACAACGTTTTTAATTGTATCAACAATGTATATTGTTAATGTGACAAAAATTCATTTTTTTATTAATAACACAGACACTTTATAAACTCATTTAATCAAGCAAACATATATGTGACGATAGCACGGTGGTAGTGTGCCAGACTCGAATCATGAAGGTTGCGGGTTCGTTGCCAGTTGGCGGAACACTTGTTTTTTTTTAATTTGTGATTATTTTTTTTGTTATTCTATTTTAAATTTTTTAAACATGTGTGAAGCCACATTATTATTTATTTTTAAATATAATGCCACATTTTTTATTTTGTAAAAACAGCAAAGAGTACACACTGATTCTACAGACACTTTATGTACACATTTAGGCAACTAAAAATATATATGAGGAATAGCACGGTAGTAGTATGCTAGACTAGTAGCACGAAAGTTGCGGGTTCGATGCCAGGTGCCGGCGGATGATTTTTTTTTTTTTAGATATATTTTTTTTTCTTATTTTAGATTTTTTTATCATTCTTTTTTTAGTGTTTTTTGAAAATATGCTGTTTAGTCAAGTATAAATATATATGAGGATAGCACGGTGGTAGTGTACTAGACGCGTAGCATTGACGTTGCGGGTTCGATGCCAGTTGTCGGTGGATGATTTTTTTTTTTTTTTATATTTATTTTTATTTTTAGTTTATTTATTTCTATTTTTAGATTATTCTATTTTTAGATTTATTTTTTTTAAAAAGTTACAAAAGTCATTGTTGTATTTATCCAATGTAGGCTCAGTTTCAATTAAATGTTTAATTGTATTAACAATGAAATTAATTGAATTGACAACTTTTTTTTTCATTGAAATTTTCTACTGTAATAACATTTTTTTATTCTGTAAGTTCAAATGTAATTAGATGACAGGTATTTTTCACATTGTGTTTTGCTAACATGTTTTAAATTAATGCTAAATATGCCTGCATTTTTCAACACTCGTTTGAAATCTCCATTTATAATTAAAAAAAAATTATAAAACCCAAAAAAATTTTACACTGGAACATGACGTATAAAAAATGTTACTACAGTAGATAATTTCAATAAATTTCAAAGATTAAGTCCCCAAAACGAAAATGAAATAAGTCCCCAAAAATTTGTACAGAAAAAAAAACAACAACGATAATTGGGGATTTATTTCGTTTTTTGGGGGTTTAATTCATTTTTTATTTGGGGACTTATTTCATTACGAAATAGGTCCCCAAAAATACAAATGAAATAAACCCCCAATTATTATTTTTGGGAACTTATTTCATTTTTTCTCAAATGAATTTATTTCTGGACATAGAAAGAATGCTTGATTTTATTATGTTGTGGTACACCCAAGCAATGAGACAAACAAATTACGAGGATACTGATCAGTGTTAAGGAGAGTATCTTTAGGCTCCCTTCAAGGTTTTGGGTTCTGGACTGATATAGCTTGGGAACCTTATTATATAATACCCGTAGAAGTTGTAGTTTAATGTGTTGCAATTATAATTAATTTTAGTACAAATTTCCTCGATTGAACTCTATGTATGAAATTTTTTTTTTTCGATTTCACCAATTTATGACGATCACTCAGATAATTATGTAAGTTATTACATGTTAGTTGTTTGTATATTTTACAGTAGTTAGTTATTTTCAACTACAAAGTCAGTTGTTTTTGTATGAAAAATATTAAACAACTATTTCTGTTAGTTATTTTAAGTTGTTTTTTTGAATAACTAACAAAAAAGTACTGCGATGTAGTAACAGTTATTTAAAGTAGTTAATTTTATTTTTTTTTATCTCTGAAAAATTTTCATAGTTTTTTTCCAAAAAAAAATAATTTTAATTTTTTTATTTTTCACAATTTAACAAATAAAAAAAAAAAACAAAACTGAAAAAATTTGGTCTTTAATTTTTTTTCTGAAAAAAAAATTATTGATTTATTTATTTTTACTACATTTTAGTTGTTTTGACTACAAATGTAAGTTGTTTTTACTACATAAGTCAGTTGTTTTTTGTCAGTTAATATAACTAACATTGTTAATTGATTTAACTGAAAAAGTAGTTGACCCCAAAACAACTTACAAAGTAGTTACTTTAACTGACATTTTCAGTACATTTTACTAACATTTTGAGTGATCTAACTGAGTACTAGTTGTGGTGGAGCAAACATTTTATTTAAGTGTAAGTCGGTTGGAAATGAATTTTTGCTCCACCACAACTAGTACTCAGTTAGTTCGTTATAAATTGGTAAAGTAGAAACTACAGTTTGAAATATTAGTTTTGTTGTAGAAATATTAGTTTTGTTGTAGAAAAATATTGTTTGATTGTAAATCGGTTGGAAATGAAAAATTCGCGCGAATTTTTCATTTCCAACCGATTTACAATCAAACAATATTATTCTACAACAAAACTAATTTTACTTTTTTACTCATTTTGGATGGGATTTACTATTATAATGGAACAGTTTAAAAGATTTTTTCCAGCAAAATCATTTATGCGACTTTTAATTTTCGTTTCTTGTAAATCACGTTAAACGGTTAAGACCTTCTTCACAAGGTTAATCCAAGGTTTACTGTAGTTATGTTTTCGGTTTGTCTAGTGTTAAATAAGAAAACTTTAAACTTTATACTTGACCTTTTTGTGTTGTTCCCAAATGAGTGTAAATATAATGTTTACCAAAATTGTGGTTATGTAAATTTAAATGAGAAAATTCAAAAGATAAAACTTTTGTTTTTTGCTGGCATTCTGTTTTTTTTTCATAAAATTACACAACTTTGTAAAATTATTTTATGTAAATTTATGACATAATGAAAATAAACTAATACAGCAAATTAATTAAAAGAAACACTCTGTTTAAGAAAACTTTTAAATAATATAAAGATTAGTTTTTCCTAATTTTTAAATTCATAGATAAAGTTAAGAGCATTTAAAATAAACCAAAAAAATTATAAGGACTGTGCCGAATTAGCATAGGAGTCAAACTGCACAGTTGTTATATTAGGTCTCTTGAATTTGAAAAAAAAAAAGAAAAATTATTGAACATTTTTAAATTTGTTTTAAGACATTGTTCCATTGCAATGCATTTTTTTAATCCTTATATTCCAATAAAACTTTATTTCCTTTTTAATCTTATTTAGAAAAAAAAAAAAATTGCGTTGTGGGTTTAATTCAAACAAGAAATACGAGTCAAGTTTATTTATATTAAGTGCTAAAAAACGTGATGAGATTTTCAAGTATATGGGGCATTTCAGGCCAAAACACTCACTTTTAGACCCAAACACCTTCGATTAAATAGCGATTTTTTAAAGAAAAAATTGGAAAATTGAAAATTTCAATTAATTTTGAACAGTAAAAAATATAGATATCTTAAAAAAAGTTGGACAGCGTTTTATTAGTATATAAATATTGTTTTAGAAAAAATGTGAAAAAATTATTCGAAGTTATTATCACTCATTTTTTAACGGTCTTCTCTAAATTACGACCTTTTAAGCCATAATTCGGGATGTGACCACAATTCGTTCTATTTCTTTTTTTTCAAATTTTGAAAATTGCACTTTTTGTTTTACTCTGGTTTATTTTATATGGTGCTCCAAAAAAAATTAAGTTGTTAGATATATCTAACAACTTAATTTTTTTTGGAGCATATATGCATATTTTAGAGTAAAATTTTTTGACTTTAAAAAAAAAAAAAAATCTAATGCTTCGGACTTTTTCAAAAAGTCGGTTCTAATTTTTAAACGTTAAAAAATAAGGGATAATTACTTCGAATAATTTTTCAATATTCTTTTTCTAAAACTACATACACAGAAAAAAATATGAAGGAAACGAATTTGAGTAATCACTTGTTTAAATTTAAAAACAAAAATTGAGTAACTTTTTAATTGACGCAATTAAAAATTTACTTAAAAATTTTAAAAACAATTTAAGTAAACAATTTAATACAAATTTAATATTTTTTTTTTTTTTTTTTTTTTTTAAACTCTCATATTTTTTTGAATTCTCGTTTAGTTTATAGTTTTTTGTATATGAATATGAAAGTTTGTAATCGTCTTTATAAAATGTTCCTATGTTTTTGAGACATAAAAAAAGAAGTTTTTTGTTTTTTTTTTTGTTGTTAAAAATTCAAAACGTTTTTAAACTTTTTTAAAAAATAAATAGGTAAATTTTGAGTACATTTTTAATTGTGTCAATTAAAAATTTACTCAATTTTTTTTTCAAACATTTAATAAATTTTTATTAATAATTTACTCAATACTATTAAATCGTTTACTGGTGCAAAATTGAGTAATTTTTTACTCAATAGTATTAAAAATTTACTCAAATAATTTTTTTATTTTTTTCTGTGTACCAACAAAACGTTGTCCAACTTTTTTTAAGCTATCTATATTTTTTACTGGTCACAATTAATTAAAAATATAAATTTTTTTATTTTTTTTGAAAAAATCGCCATTTTGAAAAATTGATTACTCAACACCAACATGGTGTAAAAATTTGAAAATTTGAGAGCAAGTTGCATTTAATACGTACTAAAACATACAAAAAAAAAATAATTGAAGGGGTCTAAAAGTGAGTGATTTGGCCTGGAATGCCCCATATGTTTTCTTAAATAACATTACTCACATGTAAATTAGAGTGGCAGTTTTTCATTAAGGAGGGTTTAAATAAAAAAGAAGTCTAAATGTGAGCAATTTTTGAACACTTTTAAAAAAAAGTTTAAAAACGCAATGTTTTTATACCCTCCACTCGAGTGATAAAGGGTATATATAAGTTTGTCATTACGTTTGTAACACATCGAAATATTGGTCTAGGACCCCATAAAGTATATATATTCATGGTCCTCGATCGATTTTAAGTCGATCTAGCGATGTCCGCCCGTCCGTCTGTCTGCCTGTCCGTAGAAAACACGCTAACTTTTGAAAGACTTTACAGAGGCTACTGAAGTTTGGCATATATGTTGGTCATTTACCTGGTCAGGTTGTTATTGCAATCCAGCCAAATCTGTACAGTGGTTCAAAAGTTATGAGCAAAAGAGTAAATTTTGGCAAGGGTTTTTCGCTAATTTACAAGATAAAAAACACGATAACTTTCGAAATACAACAATGAGACTCCTGAAGCTGGGCATATATCTTTTTCGTTCCCCAGGTCTGTTTGGTATTAAATTTCAGCTCAATCGGTTTAGTGGTTCAAAAGTTATTAGCAAAATCCAGAATTTCAGATTCTTTTCATATTAAATGCCTCGTGTTAAACAAGTTATAAAAGCATTGGTGGTAACTTAACAATGCTTTTCAAACTTGCTTAGTTTTAAAGAAAGCAATGCTTTTTAAACTTGTTTAGTTTTAAAAGCATTGGTAACTTAAAAATTACACTCGAAAAAAATTTTACACTCAAATAAAATTTTACACTCAAAAAAAAAATTTACACTCAAAAAAAATTTTGTTTTTCTTTAAAAAAAATTACAATATTTTGTGTACATACATAAATACGTGCATCCACTCAGAAATATTTTTACAGTAAAAAAAACATTACATTCGAAAAAAGTTTTACACAAAAAAAAATTGGATTTTTTTTTTTTTTTTATTAAATGACAAAAAAAGAGTTTTTTTACTCAAAATAAAATATTTTTAATCAAAATAGTTAATTTTTTAACGTTAAAAAATGTACTACTCTTTAAAAAATGCATTGTGGAGGGTATTTTTAGATTCGGCAAAGTCGAATTTATCT
Organism: Pegoplata infirma; assembly: GCA_963921195.1. Lineage (NCBI taxonomy): Eukaryota > Metazoa > Arthropoda > Insecta > Diptera > Anthomyiidae > Pegoplata > Pegoplata infirma. Next base: position 3,081 of record CAWUER010000777.1, on the reverse strand, counting down.
TTTCTACTTGTTTTTATTTGAATGACAAATTACACTGTGCTCGAATATGACACTTTTTTAAATAAGCTGGGCACCCTACTGGTTAAGTTAATTCGAGTACGCTGAATTCAATGGTGCTAGCCGTTTTTCGAAGTTATCGCTCGTATTCGCGATTTAAAATTTTGATGCTCAAGTACAATAAAAACGATATTTTTAAACTTTTGCGATAATTTTTAAATTTTAAACCATTCAAGTCTGTTAAACTTACATAACAAACCATATTACTGTGAATTTTTTGTCGCGGAAAAATTGGTGCAATACAAATATTTTGAGTTTAATTTGAATTTACGACATCCATCTGGTAAATTTATTTCGTGTACACTAAATCCCGTTGTTATATCAGTTTTTTCACAAATAGCGTATGTATTAGCGATATTCGCGATTATTTTATTTTTTATTTTTAAGTAAAAAAAAAATTTTTTTTTATATTATTTAGACAATTGGTGAATTTTTATCATCTAAACTCTATTGAATATACAAAAAAAAAATTATTCGCGAAAATTTTTTTTCGTTTTTTTTTTTTTTTTAATTTTGCTATTAGTTTATTGAAATTTGTTGAATACAATACATTACAGACACAAAATTTTTCGAAAAAAAATTTTTTCGCGATTTTTTTTTTTCGTGGAAATTTTTTTTTCGTGGAAATTTTTTTTTTTTACGAAAAAAATAATACATTTTCTAAATTTATATTTAAAAACTATTAAAAAAGCATAAAAATTTAATTTTTGTAGTACTTTAGCTTTACAATTTTAAATCGTGAATATCGCGAATACTAGTGCTAACTTTGAAAACGACTAGCGCCATTGAATTCAGCGTACCCGATGTTTAAAATTTTACAACACAAAATTTGGTGTTGCCACTCAATTGTAGGATTCTTTTTATAAATCGGCTACTGTTGTACACAAAAACTACTGAACCGATTTTGGTGAATTTTTTTTTTTTATTTGTAGATTTTTAAAATCTCTAGTACTTACAAGGGAAGTATCTCAACCCTTATGAACCGATTTGCCTGAAACTTAAAATATATATCAAAGAGACAATTCTAAGGTTGGGGTGTCTCGGCTTATCGGCCATATCGGGGATATAGGGGTTCAAAACATGGGTCAAAAAATGGCGAAAAAATCGTTTTTTGGATTTTTCAGCCATTTCTTTTTAAGAAACTATATGATGTTTTCATATGAGAAAAAAGGTTTTTTTAATACCTATCCAATGATGGCATAACCTTCTAAAAATTCGGCTTCTTTAAATATTTTTTTCAGGAAAATGTGTAAATTTTGGGAGGTACTTATGTGTAGAGATAGACCTACGATATCCATATGGATAAGAAATAATCTTTATCAAATTTAAGTCGACCAATATTTTTGCCCTAGACGATATTCCTGTTAGTTCGGAAGTTATCAAAATTTTCCCGAAGGTCCACATGGTTTCATAAGGGGACAACGAAATTTTTAACACCGATATCGCCGATAAGCCGAGACACCCCAACCTTAAAATCGTCTCTTTAATATATATTTTAAGTTGCAGGCAAATCGGTTCATAAGGGTTGAGATACTTCCCTTGTTAGTGACCAATTTTTTGGAAAATATGGATTTGAGGAAAAGTTTAAAATTTTTTTTCCTACACTCAAAAAATTATGTCATTAACTGTTTGTAGTTTATTTAAAAAGTTTTCCGTTTAGTCGTTTTTAAAAGAAAAAACATTTGTTTGATGTTCAGTTTTTATTAATGACTACATCAGTCCTTTGTTTCAAAAATAAAACACTAAAAAATAAAGACTTTCACTAACATTTAATTTACAAAGTCATTTATTTTTGTTCTGTAAGTAAAAACTACTGATTATTCTTTAAATTTTTAATGATTTGTGTAAGTAATTTTTTTTTAAATTGTTGGTATTTTTTAATGATATATCATTAGTTTTTACCTACACAAGTCAGTTATTTGTTTGTAGAAAAAAAATTCAAAAAATTATTTATAGAAATATAAAAACATATTTGTATCAAGTGGCTTTGGCACGATGGGTAGAGTGTCTGGCCAGAATGTAGTTGATTGCGGGATCGATTCCCCAAAATTTTATTAAAAAATTTTAAAAAAATATTTCAATAGAAAATTGTATAAAATAACCTACGAAATCATTAATTTTTAATGTTTTGGTAGGTTATTTTTTTTGGAATTTGTTGGTAAAAATAACAGAACTATCATTAATTTTTAATGTTTTCGTAGGTTATTTTTTTCGAATTTGTTGGTAAAAAGGAATGAAAAAACCGTAATTTTTTAATGTTTAGTGTTATTTATATTATTTAGAAAATTTTGCCAACAGTAAAAAATAAATGTTGATGTTTTTAAAACAAATGAATAATTACTGGAATGGTTTTCAATTGTTTATTCACTGGTTTTAAGTGTGTTTTTCTTTTGTTTTTGCCTACAAAATATTTTGAGTGTATACCCTTTAAAAGAGTTTGAGACAAACTAGCATTTAAAATTAATTTGAGCCAAGTCGGGTTATTTTAACCCATAGTGCTCTCGTTCAAAAAAAAAAAAGTTCAATAAAAACTCTAAACTTTGATTTAAGGGCGCTACCTCTTAAAATGGCCGGATTTGTCTCAAATTAAATAAAAATTTGTCTTAAGTTATATGAGATGGTTAATGGAAAAATGTCAGATTTTAAGAAAAACTCCCATATTTGGAAATTTTTTGACAAATTTCAATTGCTGACATCTTATGTGAAAAATAATCCAAAAAATTAGAGTCTGTCTTTGCCTCCCTACAACCGGTTCAAGTTCGCAATCGTAGTGTATTTTGTAAAATTTTTTTTTTTTTTTTTGTTTTTGCCGCAATCGGTGTTAATATTGGCAGAATGTGGGGTACATTAATTACATTGGTCGACGGGAATTTGTACCACATAAGTTTTAGACCTAGAAGAATAAAAAGAAAATCTTTCTTGCCACAAAAAAAAAATACCAGTCTAATGTACATATATGTACAAATTTTTTGTAGCATATTTTATGTGTATGTATTTGTAAACATATACAAACTTAATAGAAAA
>CAWUER010000776.1:0-24266 GCA_963921195.1 Pegoplata infirma | reverse complement strand
CAAACCAGAATGTTACACTCAAAATAATAACAATGGAAAGGTACCCAGGCATAGCCTTTACGGACATTACCCCCATAACGGAAATACGGGATGTGTCCGAACCGCAGTACATGAGTAGTAGGTGCACAGAGGTGCATAAGAGGTGTATAAGTATTAGTGACAGCACACGGTGTAACTTTTGACGTTTCATACAAAACGTAAACAAACAACATAAATACATACACAAAATCTCACACGTACAAGTACACATACACAAGGCAGCGATGATAATTATGTACTAAAAACCATACTACCATATTGGAAAGTACTGAATTTGCACCATTGTTTGCGTACTAGTCTGTGCTGTGGTCCGAACAGCTCGCAGTCATAACCCCCATATTTTTTACAGGGACTATGACCACTTCCAAAACGGTTATAATACCCATGGGAACAATGACCGTTTCTATGGAGATTGTTACCGAAATAATTCCCATTAATATTGGGATTCCGCCCAACTGCGGATAATAAATCATACAATTTCACTTCTATGTGAAGTTGTACGATTTGTTATTGCACGTGGGAAGCACAGCTGAGTGCTAACGGATGCGTCACAGGTTGCGGATAGTGGTACGTTTTGCAGATATGTGAGATAGCTGCTTAATGCAGTCGCGGACAATCAGCGGTTTCGAGAGTAGAGTCTCAGAAGGTCTCCGGGTTGCGCCGGTTTCCATTTAAATTCTGAGTGTCAATGATACTCGAAATGACATGGCGAGTGATTGGCGCCATTAAATAACCAATGGCTGTTGCGGTTTTCATCATTTTGGTGCCCCCGCGAGCGGGCGTCTGTTCTTGCTTCAAGCAGCTTGCTATACAAATGTGACCAACTCTCGCCTGTCTGGTAGGCTCAGCTAGCAGCCCTAGCACCAGTCTCGGATGCTTTAGTCTAATAAGCTACTCATTCTAAACAACCAACTATTAATGAAACCGAAACAAGAAGAACCTTTACGGATGTGAAACGTGGAATGCTGCCAATTCTGATGTTAATGTGGTACAAGTGTTCATTAACAACTGTCTCCGTAGGCTACTAAAGATATTCTGGCCCAATACAATTTCTAATGCTCGTCTGTGGGAAAAAATACAGCAGATTTCTATTCAAAGCGAGATATGCAAGCGTAAATGGAAATGGATAGGGCATACTCTCCGTAAAAACAACAACGATGTTTCCAAGCAGGCACTTGAATGGAATCCACAGGGAAGTAGACGTAGAGGTCGTCCTGCTCACACATGGAAGCGACAAATCTAAGAAGAAATTAAAAAAGTTCGGCTTAGCTGGAGAGAAGTGAAATCAATAGCTCCTAATAGATCCGAATGGAAGAATCTTGTTACGGCCCTATGTTCCTCTTAGGAACAACAGGAACTAATAATAATAATAAAAAAAAATAAAAAATATTGGGATTACGTATAAAAAACTGCACGCGTTTAGCTCTGCTTTCAAAAAGAGCTTTCTTTTGCTTACACTTAAAATAATAACACTGTAAAATACTCTGCAAAATGACTGTAATCACAATTCAACAGACATTTGACAGAGTTTTCTGTCAAAATACAGATTTAATAATAGTTTTGATCACATGATCAATTATTTTTATTTATTCTTTCTATTTATTTACAACTCATTTTTAATAATTTCAAACTAAACGATAACTGGTAACAATGACCGTCGTCTCGTTGTAGCAAAAAACCAAGGGTGCTGGTGGGAATCGAACCCACGACCCCCACGTTGAAAGGCTAGCACGCTACCAACTAGCCTACGGGGGCCCCCATACAGATTTAAAGAAAATACTTTGTAATTTGTTGTGACAAAAAACAAAGTTTTTTTGTTATGTTACTTTTAACCTTGTAATCTTTATTTAACAGATAATTAACAGAGTTTTCTGCTAAAATACAGGTTTAAGCAAAATACTTTGTATCCCAGGAAAATTTTTTGGAACAAATTCCTACAACAATAGATTCTTGAATATATTCTACGGTAATCAAAACAAAATTTTCTATGTAAAAGTATTTTTCAAAAAAACTACTTGCTCTAGAAAACGATTGCTTTTGGGACAATTTCAAACAAAAGTCATTGATTCTGGAACGTGAAGTAGAATCGGTTGCAGGGTAATATGATGCTTTCTGGAACCGATTATTTGGAACGGAAAATTTTGCTGGGATTTCTTGTAACCAAAAAACTACACTAAAAAATGCCTGCGAATTTTGTAGTCTTCCCCAAAACATTTAATCATGATAATGTTTTGCGGAAGATTTGGGTGTACTTGCCAAAGCAAAGTTTTTTTAGAAAAAATAATGTTATATTACTTTGCTATTCCATGCAAAACGAATAGAAATATCAGTCGAGGAACCCATTAAAAAACCAAAAGAGCTGTCTATTTCGTAAGTGAGTGCAAAAATAAGTCCAAAAAAGTGTTTTTACATTTTGGAGAGTATAAAAGATTCGGCACCAAAGAATATAACACTCTCACTTCGTCACCTAAAATGCAAAAAGCCCTAACTAACAAAAAATTCCAAATCGGTATTTTGATAGATTCTGGTGTAATTTATTAACCTAAACGTCCCTAAAAAAAAGTAGGGTCCCATAATAAAAATTAGCGAATTTATAGCCAAAAAAATACAAAAATTTTAATTGCGAAATCGCCAATAAACGCAGCTAGAAAAACATTTTTAATCATTTTGTGATTAATTTTGATACATATTCACATAACGTACCTCCTCACAAAATTTTAGCCCAATTCAATCAAAACCAACAAAGTTATTAACAAATTAAAAATTTTACTCTATACTGTTTTTTCTTCTCCTGTAAAATTAATAAAATGTTAGTTAGGGCCTTTTGCATTTTAGGTGACGACTTGTTTTATGTACATTTGATAAACAAATGGAAAATTTTTATGCGAAAAGCTCAGACTTGGTGAAAAAGTAGTGTTGGTAAAAAACAAATGATTTTTATTTTCACAAAAAACAAAATTATGTTAAAAAAAGTTTAATGAGCTGAGCCCCAAAAAAAATTAATAATAAAAAATTTGATGAAAAAAAATATGATAAAAAAAATTTATGAAAAAAAATTTTGATGAAAAAAAAATTTGATGAAAAAAAAAAAATAATGAAAAAAAAAATTGATGAAAAAAAAAATTTGATGAAAAAAAAAAATTTTTTGATGAAAAAAAAAAATTTGATGAAAAAAAAAATTTTATGAAAAAAAAAATTGAAGAAAAAAAAATTGATGAAAAAAAAATTGATGAAAAAAAAAAATGACAAAAAAAAGTAGTGTTGGTAAAAAACAAATGATTTTTATTTTCACAAAAAACAAAATTATGTTAAAAAAAGTTTAATGAGCTGAGCCCCAAAAAAAATTAATAATAAAAAATTTGATGAAAAAAAAATATGATAAAAAAAATTTATGAAAAAAAATTTTGATGAAAAAAAAATTTGATGAAAAAAAAAAATAATGAAAAAAAAAAATTGATGAAAAAAAAAATTTGATGAAAAAAAAATTTTTTTGATGAAAAAAAAAAATTTGATGAAAAAAAAAATTTTATGAAAAAAAAAATTGAAGAAAAAAAAATTGATGAAAAAAAAAATTGATGAAAAAAAAAAATGACAAAAAAAAAATTTATGAAAAAAAAAAAAAAAAAAAGTAAAAAAAAAAAAAAAAATTTAATGAACAAAAATTTTTTTTTGTTGAAAAATATTTATGTTACTTTTTATTCACCAGCTGGTGAAAAACGGTTTTATTCACCACGAGGTGAATTATTATCCAAGTTGCAAACCCAAGTTATTAAAATTATTGGTTTTAAGAAAATGAAAATAGAAATTCTTGTTTTCTTTTTCGTTAATTGTTAGCTTATATAGTCAAACTGAGGTGGCGTCCTGCAACTTTTTTAAAATTAAACATCAGCCTAAAAACATTATCATTTAAAAAAAAAAACATGTCGAATTACTAGATAAATTCTCGTAATCCCATTTTACCAATATTTAACAGTTTTCCTTATTTTTTAACAAATAATTTTTGATCGAAATTTTCCTTTTTTTTTGTAATTTTGCATTTTTTTTTTTGTAAATTTACAAATTTCCATGATTTTTTACAAAAAAAAAATCTAGTAAATTTACGAGAATTTCTTGAAAGTTTTATTTCGCCAAAAAAGTTAAAATTTACAATTTTTTTGGTAAAAATCTTGTAAAATTACAAAAAATCGTTATTTTTACTAGGAATTCTCTTAAAATAGGAAGTAGCAAAACATCTAGTAAAGTTACAAAACCTACTTGTAAGTTTTATCGCGTCAAAGAAATTGTAAATTTACAATTTTTTCGTAAAAAGCTTGTAAAATTACAAAATTATTGGTAAATGGCTTGTAAAATAACAAGGAATTCCTGTCAAATAGGAGGTAGCAAAAAAAAATAAAGTAACAAACTTTTCATGTAATTTTACAAGGTTTTTTTTTAAGTGTACCCACTCCTGAAATTAAATTTGTGAAACCATTTCGGTGTCCGTATCCCCCCCTGTATACACTACTGACATGATTCTAGTGCCATAGCATCTGATGGCACTATAATGATTTTTAGCGATTTTTAACAAAAATATTTTATTGGGTGTATTTAAAAGCATTTTTTTTTTTTGTGTTAAATATATTCTTCAAGATAATAAAGTAGAATGAGAAAAATAAACACAAGTGTAAGAAGAGGAAAAAATTAAGAATATGAGAAGAAAAAAAGCCTTCGATGCTTTTAATTAAAAATACAAAACTTTAGGGATATTGTTAAGCGTATAAATTTGTATAACAATACGTGTATGTTAACAAGTGTTCGTGTTTTGTATACAGTTATGATTCGTATGTATATGTGTGTGCGAGTGTATGTGTATGCTGGCTTGTTTAAAAGTAATACACGCACACATGATTGTTGCTGTTGTTGTTGTATATTTTTTCTACGAATGTGTAAACAATGTATTTTCTAAGTAATAGAATCTAATGGAAAATGAAAACCTTAAGGCATTCATGTGTACACTCTTATAAATTTTTGTTGAATTTTACCCACTTTATTGTAGGTAACTGTTCTCCTACAATAATGTGGGTAAAAATACACTATGTGTTTAAAATTCAACATTTGCACACAAAGTGTGTATAACTAATAAACATTTTGTGTGTACACCTACATGTTTGACGCTTGGAAATTCTCTAGCAATACACACAAAATGTTTAATTTTAAAATGTTTATGCTTAAAAACGCATTCTTTGTGTGCAAAAATGGATTAAAAATGTGGAAAATTGCATTAATAATGGTTTGTTTTACATTTAATATGCTATATTTCTATAAAAAAAATATATAAAAAACGCATTTTTATTTTTATGATTTTTATTTTATTTTAAGTGAAATTATAATATATTGGTAAAATATCCATCTATTGCAAAAACTAAAATGTTACAAAAGGAAAATAAAACAATAACATGTATTGTGTTATAATAACATAAATATAAAAAAAATAAATAATTATAAACAAATATCAACTTCGTTAATCATCATAAAATACGCAGAATTTGTTGATATTCCAATTTTGATAACATCAGGTCTAGTCCCAGTCTGCAAATATATAAAAATTAAAAAAAAAATTAAATTGCTAGTTTCTGATACATTTGTTCTATAGTTTTTTTTTAGAATTTGATCTATTTTTTAAATAAAAATTCTTAGAATCTGAGCCATTTTATCTTTAAAATAGTTTTCAGACTTTTTCTAAAGAAAATTCCCAGATTCTTTGAGATTTTTTCCATAGAAAAATTCACAGAATCAAAACATTTTTTCTATAGAATTTTTTCTTTCTGAATGTGAAAATTTTTGAAAATCAGAAATATTTTTTACAAAAAAGAATTCTGATACATTTTTTCTATAGAACAATTCTCAGTATCTGAGACATTTTTTCTATAGAAAAATTTTCAGAATCTGCCACATTTTTTCTTTATAAAAATTCTTAGAATCTGAGGCATTTTTTCTATAGAAAAATTCTAAGAATCTGAGACATTTTTTCTATAGAAAAATTCTTAGAATCTGAGACATTTTTTTCTTTAAAAAAATCGCAGAATCTAAAACATTTTTTCTATAGAAAAATTCTCAGAATCTGAGACATTTTTTCTATAAAAAAATTCTCAGAATCTAAAACATTTTTCTATAGAAAAATTTTCAGAATCTGTCACATTTTTTCTATAAAAAAATTTTCAGAATCTGACATTTTTTCTAAAATGAGACATTTTTTCTATAGACAAATTCTAAAATTCTGAGTCATTTTTTAAATAGACAAATTCTAAGAATCTAAGACATTTTCTTTATAGAAAAATTCTCAGATACTGATACATTTTTTTTATGGAAAATTTCTCAGAATCTGGGATATTTTTTCTATAGAAAAATTCTCCGAATCTGAGATAGTTTTTCTATAGAAAAATTCTCAGAATCTGAGATACTTTTTCAACAGAAAAATTCTCAGAATCTGAGATATTTTTTCCATAGAATAATTCTCAGAATCTGAGATATTTTTTCTATAAAAAAATTCTCAGAATCTGAGACATTTTTTCTATAGAAAAATTCTCAGAATCTGAGAAATTTGTTCATAGAAAAAGTATCCGAATCTGAGACTGTTTTTATATCTAAAAGTTTTTAAAACCTGAGACAGTTTTTCTACAGAAAAATTCTCAGAATCTGAGACATTTGTTCTATAGAAAAATTCTCAGAATCTGAGACATTTGTTCTATAGAAAAATTCTATGAATCTAAGACTGTTTTTCTATAGAAAAATTTGCTAAATCTAAGACAGTTATTAAAAGAACAGTTCTCTGAATCTAGGAATTTTTTCAATATTAAAATTCATAGAATTTGTCACATTTTTTGTAAAGAAAAATTCTCAAAATCAGAAAGATTTTGTGATTCCGGAAAATTTTTTAAATTCGTGACATTTTTTCTAAGATGTTTTTTCTTTAAGATAAATTCTAAGAATCTTAGACATTTCTGTTTAGAAAAATCCTTAGAATCCGAGATATACATTATTTCAAAAAACTATTTTAAAGATAGTTGCTGTACTTACCGTTATGATTTATCATTGCTAAATAGTTTTCTTGAATATCACGAATCAATTAAATTTCCTTCGTTAATATTTTTATTTACTCTATTTTCGTTTTGAGTTTTTTAAATACCAAAATGCATATATTGCATTCGAACGTTCACATCTCTAGACTTCCCCTTCACTTTAAATACATTTATTTTTATATTTTTGTTATTTTTTTGCGTTGTTTTAATTTTGATGCAAGGCAAATTTTCTTTAATTATTTTTATTTTTATTTGACAATTTCAATTCTGTTTTTTTTATTTACACATTTAATGTTCAATATCGGAAATTAAACACAAAATGTTTACAATACACATTTAATGTGTTATTTTAAAAATCTTGTGTTTAATTTTCTACGAATATATTTATGAACACAGAAAATACTGTATAAAGTGTTTAATTTTCAAATTTTTGTGTGCAAATTAGATTTTTAAACACTTTGTGCTCAATTTTAGGCGTTGTGTGTTATTTTACACAGAAATTTACCCACTTTATAGTAGTAATTTTACAATGAGTTTTTAGAGTGTATGTATGGGTGAATGAGTACAAAAGTGAGTGTGAATTTAGAAATACAATAACAATGCCATCATTCACTACCACCAGCACCACTACACCACATACTCTACTAATAATGACTGTTATTGCAATAACAACAGCCAAATATCATTATCCTCTTTAGTTATATACAGTAACTACACAATAAGATAGGAAAATTTAAATTATTTATTAAATAAAAAATTAATTTACAGACTGGGTTTTCAAATGGTCAACTAAACTAAATAAGACTGTTTAAAAAAATCACTTTATTGAATTCTTTTCTAATATTTCTTTTCCTCATTTAAAAAATAAAAAATTACAAATCTGCCCATATTTCAAAATTTGTTCCCAACCGTTTTTGCATTGAACTAAAATGAAACAAATTCTGAGAAATCAGATTCTGATAAATTTTTTCCCAAAAAATTCCCGAAAAAATCTTAATTTTTGAGTTAGCTTTTTTATAAAATATTTATCCATTTTGCCAAAAGAGTTCATAAAAAATGCCTGCGAATTTTGTACTCTTGCCCAAAACATTAAATCATGATAATGTTTTGCGGAAGATTTGGGTGTACTTGCAAAGTTTTTTTAGAAAAAATAATGTTATATTACATGCAAAACGAATTGAAATATCAGTCTAGGACCCCATTGTAAAACCAAAACAGCTGTACATTTGGTAAGTGAGTGCAAAAATAAGTGCCAAAAAGTGGTTTTACATTTTGGAGAGTATAAAAGATTCGGCACCGAAGAATTTAACACTCTTACTTGTTTTATGTATATTTGATAAACAAATGGAAAATTTTTATTTATTTTCGAGCGTATTTTTTTTTAGTGTAAAAATATTTTTAAGTGACAAAAATGAGTTGTAAAATATTTTTGTGACTTACCAATATTCTTAAAACATGTTTAACAGGTTTTCAACACTTGAATTTAAGGTGAAGCGAATCTGAAATTTACGGTTTTGCTAATAACTTTTGAACCACAGTACCGATTTGGCTGAAACAGCCTATGGGAACGACAAATATATATGCCAAGCTTCAGAATCCTCAGAAATGCCTTTAGAAAGTTATCGTGTTTTTTATCTGGTAAATTCGCGAAAAACCCTTGCCGAAATTCACTCTTTTGCTCATAACTTTTGAACCAGTGGACCGATTTCGCTAGATTGCAATATCAATCTGACCAGGTAAATTCCCAACATATATGCCAAACATCAGGAGCCTCCGCAAAAGTTAACGTGTTTTCAACAGACAGACGGACGGACGGACATCGCTAGATCGTCTTAGAATCGAACGAGAAACATGAATATATATACTTTATGGGGTCTTAAGATTAATATTTCGAGGTATTACAAACGGAATGACAAACTTATGTGGCCTGTTATTATACCCTCTATCACAAGAGTGGAGGGTATAAAAAATATTTTTTTTTATGAAAAACAAAATTATGATAAAAAAAATTTAATGAACACAAAATTTTTGGTAAAAAAAAAATTTTGATGAAAAAGTTTGTGATGAATTTCTTTGATGAAACGAATAATTTTTTGATGTAAAAAAAATTGATGAAAAACAAATATAAAAAAAAATTTTTTTTGGTGAGAAAAAAATTGATAATAAAAAATTTGATGAAAAATAATTATTAAAAATAATATGATAAAAAAAAAAATTTATGAAAACAAAATTTTATTAAAAAAAAAAAATTTTTGTTGAAAAATAATTATGTTACTTTTTATTCAGGTGGTGAATTATTATCCAAGTTACAAGGTTAGGTTAGGTTGAGAGGTTGACATAGTGTCCACAAGACCAGATCCTGATCCATAGTGATACCTCATGAAAAGGGGTGTGTTGAAGGGGGCGGGAAGGGGGGATTGTGGTGGGGTGTTGGGCTTCTCTATACATTAATTCACGTTCTTCTGTCTTCCTGTCCCATAGCATGACTATTTAAGTCCACACATGCGTCTCATCAAATTTACTCAGCTTAATATATTTTAACATCTTCCACGGGCTGATCCCTCTTAGTTCCTCCACATTCTGAAAGAAATAAGAGCCAAAACAATTAAATCGAGTGCGAGATAGTGCAGGGCACTGACAAAGATAATGGAGTGAATCTTCCACTGTCTCTTCGTCCCCGCACCATCTGCACAAGTCATCCATAATTAATCTTAACTTTTCCAAATAACATTTCAAGCCGGTGTGGCCTGTTATTATACCTACATACTTCCTTAGATCTGCCTTTTCCATATGTAAAAGCGTTTTTTGAACACGATTTTCGCCGCGAGTCCATAGAGCCTTTGTTTGGATACAGTCATGTCTGCATTCCCATCTTGAATCTTCTTGGCGTTCAAAATTTTTCCTGATCTCCATGTAAATAGCATCCAGGCCCAGATGTACATCGGTCCTAATTGCGTTGGATGGTAGAATGGCGCCCATACGAGCTAGCTCGTCCGCTTTTTCATTCCCTGGAATATTTTTATGACCTGGAACCCAGCACAGTCTTAAAGAGTGTTGTTCGATAAGAGCCTGAAGCTCTTGGCGACAACGGCTGACTACCCTAGATCGAATATTCCTATTTCCTAATGCCTTTAAAGCCGCTTGACTATCAATGTATATAATGATCTCACTAGAGTAGATCGGTCTCATTGAAATGAGTCTAGCAGCCTCAGACACTGCATACAGTTCCGCCTGAAAAATATTACAGCCGTCCTGTATCCGTAAGCTATATTCAATTCCCAGTTTTTCACAGTAGACTCCACTACCTGTTCCCTGTTGCATTTTTGATCCATCAGTGTAGACCTCAATTTGATGTTCCCCGCCAGGTGGATTTTCCCAGTATTCCCTAGATGGTATTTCAATTTGCACGCTCTCATCCCATACAGTATGGGGAGTCATATAGTCAGTCACACAGTTCAGAGCTGTATAGTCCAATTACTTTATTTGAAAATAACTCGAATATTGCAATATTTGTTTTTATTTTTATTTGGTTAAAAACAAAATAAAATATTTTAAAATTATTTGCGTTCTATGCAAATAAAATATCAAATAATATTTTATTTGGCTCAAGCCAAATAAAATAAAATATTCAAATATTTGTTTTAAAAAAGTTCAAATAAATTTTTTGTACGATTTATTTGCTTTGATTTTGGTCAAATAAAATATTTTAAAATTTTATTTGAACAAGAGAAAACCAAATATTTTGTTATTTGGTATGAAAAAATAAAATAATATTCAAAATACAAAATAAAAAAAAGTTGGTGCGATTGTATGCAGATGGCAAATAATGTCTCCAAATAACTTCAGCTATATCTTATTGGGACTCGTCTCTTAAATATATTCACCGTCTATCTAACATTTTTAATGGTAATTTTAGTATTTTTCGACACAATAAAAGAATACAATATTCATTTTAAAGTTGCATGCAAATAATTTAGGGTACTATGGTAGGGGTCGTTAAAAAATTGCTAACATTAGGGCTGGTGTTTTCTTTTAAACCCCCGTTAGGAAGAAATGGCTCAAAAATTGATTTTTGCTATTTTTTTGAACCCCTAAATCCCCGATACGGCCGAGACACCCCAACGTCAGAATCGTCTTTTTTTATATACTTTAAATTTCAGGCAAATCGGCTCATAAGGGTTGAGATACTTTCCTTCTTAGGAAACAGGATAATTTAATATTTCTTAAAAATTAGCAAAATAATCTGTTGAATTCTGTTATTTTTTTAAACTAAATGACAGAGAATTTCTATAAATCCATTTCAGCAGAAAAATCTGCTTAAGGTTTGCTAATTCAAACTGAAAGTTGTTTTACAGATTTTTCTTAACGGTATATGTATTAACAATTAATGTCGAATTTCGTTCACATTCGCTTACCAGATGCAGAAATAATGCATTTTGACTTTTCAGATTGTTTGAAATACACACAATTTTTCAAACTATTCTTGCACTTTCCCTCATTACTTAACCCACTGAAGCAATTTCCACAATTTTAACATAACAAACCTACGACCATGAAAAATATTAATATTCGAACTCAAGGCATCATTTTTTATCAAAAAATACCATATCTACAGATCATCGTTAGATCGACTTAAAAAAACTTGAAATATTTGATTAAAAATTATGCTTAATATTTACATCAGCATCTCAAAAACCTTAGCTTATATTAAAAACGCTGTTCCATAGTTACTTGCTTTTGCTAATTTCCTCGTTTTATGTTATCATCACCGTTAACATACAAACATTGAATTCGCACATGTTTGTTTCTTTCATTTTTAATTTTCAACCATTTTTATTAAAATATTTAATTGTTATTTTATTTTTTCCATACAAATCTGGCAAATAAAAAAACCAAAATATTTATTTGATATTTTTCAAATAAACATAAAATATTTGACAAAAATATTTGAAATATTTTTTATTTAAATAAAACTAAAATAAAATTATTTGAGGAAAAAAAGTTCAAATAAATATTTCCAAGAAATTTATTTGGTTTAAAATGTTTGAAATAAATATTTCGGTTTTTTTATTTGAACCGAAATAAAAAGAAATAAAAATATATTTGGTTTATTTTTCTGAGAAATAAAATATTAAAAATATTATTTCAATTTATGAAATAAAAATATTAAATAAAAAAAAAATATTTTTATTTGATATGATTATTTGAAATATACAGCTCTGAAAAATTAAAATCGACTTTTTGTAAAATTCCGAAACCATCGATTTTTTTTTTAAAAGTCCAAAAGTTCTACTCTAAATTACGCAACTTTTAAGCCATAATTGCAGGGTTGGCAACCGATACCCACCTAGAATAACGGTATTTGGCTATTGTACCGCAACCAATAAAGATATGGACATTTTCAAAAGCGATTATGAAAGCTGATGAAATTTCTAGTATTTTAAATGTGTCACTTTGTGTTTCTACCGGTTCGTCTTAGCTATGTAGGCCAATACCGTTATAATACCGTTTCAAACGGTATTATAAAGGTATTGACCTATATTTCGAAAACGAACCGGGAGAAACACGAAGTGACACATTTAAAATACTAGAAATTTCATCAGCTTTCATAATCGCTTTTGAATATGTCCATATCTTTATTGGTTGCGGTACGATAGCCAAATACCGTTATTCTAGGTGGGTATCGGTTGCCAACCCTGCATAATTGTGGTCGTAATTCGATGTGGTCGTAATTCGTTCTATTTTTTTTTAAATTTTGAAAATTGCCCCTTTTATTTTTTGACTCTGATTTATTTTATATGGTGCTCCAAAAAAAAAAAATAAATTGGTATATACTTACCCTAGATATATTAATTTCGAGGTAAAAAAACGTCTCACAAAAATTAAGAACGATCGGACATGGGTAAGGCGTTCCGCATTTGCC
Source organism: Pegoplata infirma (assembly GCA_963921195.1). Lineage (NCBI taxonomy): Eukaryota > Metazoa > Arthropoda > Insecta > Diptera > Anthomyiidae > Pegoplata > Pegoplata infirma. The sequence goes on along the minus strand of CAWUER010000776.1, from coordinate 11,246 downwards.
TTGAAGTTTAGAAACGGATTACAGGGGAAAATATGAATTTTCTCTGTTTTCTCAATTTTTTTTGGTATTTTAAGTTAAGTTTAAATTGAAATGGTTACAAAATTAAATTGCGAAGTAAAATGCCTCTCTAATAAGGTACGAAAAACTAAAATCGGTTGAAAATCAGCCAAGTTATTACAACTTCCCCAGGCATCTAACGTGTGGCAGACCACTTGATTAAGGAATACAATACGATTTTTGAAATTCTTTGAAATTTTCTAATGTAATAACATTTTTTTATTCTGCAAGTTCAAATGTAATTAGTTGACAAGTATTTTTCATATTGTGTTTTGCTAACATATTTTAAATTAATACTAAAAATGCCTGGATTTTCAACACCCTTTGAAATCTCTAAAAAATATTACACATGAATAATTAAAAAAAAAATATTATTACAGTAGAAAATTTCAATAAATCGCGACCTTGGAACAACAAGGTTCTATTTGCACCAACACTACTATTGAGAAAACTAAGGTTGAATATTGTTAATCGCTTTACTAAGTCAGTTTTGACTTAATTTAAAAACGGTTTTTGAATAATTTTAAATTAGTCCTTAAATTTTATTACATATTTGAAAATATTCGCGCTACTATATTAGTTTTTGCACAATTTGAGTCTCAAAAAGCAGATAGAACTCTGTTGCTCAACGATAAGGCACATGAATTTGGATAACATGGTTCTAACTGCCAAATAGAACCTTGTGTTTCTGTAAGAAATAGTTTTTTGCAGATAGAACCTTGTGTTATTTGGATTTTAATATAATAATACAACATTTGTTAATCAAAAATAAACCGACTTACAAGGTAAGACTCCCTAGTGTCCACCTTGGATCTTCATAATATTTTTTTTATTTTGTAGAGCAGTGAAAATAATGTCACACGTTATTAGGGGGGGGGGGGTACATAAGAGGAAGAGAACGGTCAGTTTTTAGACCTGGTAATGAGTATTTCATTGTAATGCTTTCATCATCGGCATGAGTTTTAATAAAATACTCCATTGCTAGGGCCATAATGAAATTTTTGTTTTTTAGTACCACCAGAATCGCTCCACGTTAACAGTTTTGTGATATTCTTGTCTCCGAATACTTTTTCGACAGTTTTTTTGGTAGGCTGATGCTATATCGTTCACACTTCTTCCGCCAGTGCTGCTGTTGGAGTAACTGAAGTTTTATCAAAAGCCTTTTATTTCATGTGTTTTTACTTTAAAAACCTTGCTTCAGGAATTCGTTTTGCATATTTTAATTCCAAATCGCATCTTTTAACTACCCCAGTTACATTATTTTTTCTTCTCGAGTGTGTTAAAACTATTTTTTGGGAGTCGGAAAAGCTCCAAGCTAAGCCACTAGGGAGGAAACTCTTTATTTTCAATAAGTTTCAAGACAATACTGTGCTCATGTGACTTTAAACACATATTTCTCTTTACAGTTGGTTCTAAACTAATAAAAAACCTTGTCAAATTACTAGAAAAAGTCCCACAATCCCATTTTAAAAATATCTTACAGTTTTCCTTGTTTTTTAACAAAAAAATTTCTATCGATATATAAATTTTTTTTTTTGTAATTTTACAATTGTTTTCGTAAATGTACAAATTTCCAAGGTAAATTTACAAAAAAAAAATAGGTAAGGCACGAGAATTCCTTGTAAGCATTATCGCATCAAAAAAGTTGTAAATTTCCAATTTTATTGGTAAAAAATTTGTAAAATTACAAAAAAGCTCGTAATTTTTACTACCAATTCTCGTAAAATAGGAGGTGGAAAAACTAAGTTAAGTTACCAGAAGTCCTTGTAATTTTTATCGCGTCAAAAAGTTATAAATTTACAATTTTATTGGTGAAAACCTTGCAAATTGTTTGTAATTTTACAAGCTTATTACCAATAAAATTGTAATTTTTACTAGAAACTCTCTTAAAATTGGAGGTACTCGTAGCAAACAATCATTTTACGAGATTTTTTTGGTAACTTTACAAGATTTAAAAAAAAAATGTTAAATTACTAGAAAAAGTCTCGTTATCCTGTTTTAATTTGTGTTTTGTGTGATCGAAATTTACATTTTTTTATAAATTTACATTTTTATTGGTAAAACGTTAGTTATCCGCAGCCAAAATTTACGAAAAAATTTTAAATTTACAAGAAAAAATTATTGTTCACAAGAAATTCTAGTAATTTTATAATAAAAACATAAATCTAGTAATTTTTACAAGGAATTCTCGTAAAAAAGGATGTAGCAAAAAATCTAGTTAAGTCAAGAGAATTCCTTTTAAGTTTTATCGCGTCAAAAAAGCTGTAAATTTACAATTTTATTGGTAAAAAGCTTGAAAATTACAATTTTTTTGGTAATTTTTAATAGGAATTCTCGTAAAATAGGAGGTAGAAAAAAAATTAAAAGCTTTTCTTATCATTTCACAAGTTTTTTTGTTAAGTGTATTTGTGCAATATGCAATTTTTAATCTGTGCAAGATGATTCTGTTTCCAATTAAAGTGTCTACATGGTTCTATCTGCAAAACAATATGGGCTTTTTTGGTAAACAAGGTTCTATCAGCCAGTTAGAACCTTGTTAACTGAATCTCAAACCAAAAACACGTAGATAGAACCTTGTTGAATTGAATATCTCAGAAGCTGTAAGAGATAGAGAAAAACCCAGAACGCCAATCGAAAGAGCGTAGTCGCTTTAGTGCGATGCGATATATAACTCATTTTTGAAAAAAATGTCAGTTAGAACCTTGTTGTCCCAAGGTCGCGAAATTTAAAAAAAGGGACTTGTATTCTTTAATCAAGTGGTATAACACTCGCTAGATGCCTGGAGAAGTTGTAATAGCTTGGCTGATTTTCAACCGATTTTAGTTTTTAGTCCCTTCTTAGAAAGATATTTTACTCCACATTATAATTCTGTAACCACTTGAATTAAAAATTAACTTAAAATACCTAAAAAATTGCGAAAACAGAAAAAAATTCACATTTTCATTGTAATCCGTTTTTTTTTTAAATTTTAACGACCATGCTGAACGCTTTACCCATGTCCGATCGTCCTTAATTTTTGTGAGACATATTTGTACCTCCAAATAAATATATATATAGGATAAGTTAGGGTCAGTATCTACCATTTTTTTTTTTGGTGCACCATATAAAATAAATCGGAGCCAAAAAATAAAAGGTGCCATTTTACAAATTTGAAAAAAAGTAGAAGGAATTGTGATCACATTTCGAATTATAGCTTAAAATTTGCGTAATTTAGAGTAGAATTTTTATAGATTTAAAAAAAAATCGAAGGTTTCGGACTTAATCAAAAAATTGATCATAATTTTTAAACGTCAAAAAATAAGTGATAAGTTTTTCATATTTTTTTCTAAAACTACATTTAAATTCCAACAAAACGTTGTCCAACTTTTTTAAGATATCTATATTTTTTAATGGTCAAAATTAATTAAAAATTTAAATTTTTGAGAAAATCGCCATTTTGAAAAATTGATTACTCAACACCATTTGGAATAAAAGGCTGAAAATTGGTCTCCAAGTTGCATTTAATAAGTACTAAAACATATCGAAAAATAAAATAAATCGAAAGGGGTCGGGTCAAAAAGTGAGTGATTTGGCCTGGAATGCCCCATATATTATTGATCAGTGATCGATTCTAAGACATTCTGTTCGTCTGTCTGTGGAAATGGTGATCACGGCCAAAGTACTAAACAAACATGACTGACAAGGGAAGTCTCCCTAGTGTCACCCGCGGATCTTTATGGAGGTGGTTTTATTTTGTAGAGCAGAAAAAATAAAGGGACACGTATTTTTTTTTAGCGGCCCAAATTCATATTTAGGGGGTAAAAAGGAGGGGGGAAGTAAAGACCATTTTTCAGTTTTTTTCGTTTATCTCCTATAGTATGCAAAACAACCTAGTCATGTTACATACCAAATGAAAGGTCTTTGGAAAACCTATCTACGTGTGCTAAGAACGTGTCCAAACATGCACAACTTTTCGTCATATTGAGTAAAATACTAAAATTTTAGGACATTTTTGTTAATAAGTCAAAAAATATTAACTTGTTTGGCCCGTTGTTAGCACCACGAGATAGGTATTTTTAATACCTTTAATCTGATACCACACATGCCTATATTAGTTTTGTTTAAATAGGCGTAAATCGTAAAAAACTGAAAAAGGTCAATTTCCCCCCATACAAATCGACCCCCCCCTAAAAATGAGTTTGGGCCGCTAAAAAAAATACGTGTCGAATTAATTTTCGTTCTTAACAACATATCCAAATTTCAAAGATCGGAGGGTGACACCAGGGAGACTTCCCTTGTGAGATTTATAGTGCGTTTACATTGGAATTCTAATCTAGTAAAGTACGATTTTAATCTACTTTGTAAACTGTACCGTTTACATTGGCATTTTTTACATTTGAGAAGATTAGGATTGGCATTTAAAATAACAAGTTGGTAATAAATGTGTGTGACTGCGTCAAAAGACAGCGACAGTAATTAGTCGCCGTATGATTAACAAGGACAGTGACGGCGTTTACAATTAACAATGTCGGTGGCATAAACATACTTTGCGGCGTCATCAAAATGGCAAGCTTTGTGTCGGTGTTTTTCAGTGTTGGAAAATGAAAATAACAGAAATACAGAGTTGTATCAAAATTTGCCGATTTGCGTTTGCCGATTAGAGCCTAAACTACTAGATTGAAAAAAATAAATTTGTATGGGCAATCTAATAGATTGAAACTAGATTGGAGCCACAATCTACTTTAAACTAGATTAGAAAACCACTGTAAACGCACTATTAGCACATTTACTTTTTGTTGTCGTAGGTTAATGGATATTGCATTTGAGCGAAATCGGTCCAGCGCGCTGCAGCGGTTCAGAAGTTATGAACGAAAATGTTACAACACCTCGAAAATTTTGGTACATTCTACATAACCTAAAAATACAAAATGCTTTAAATTGGCTGCTGGTTGGCTAATGTGAACAGAATTGGACACAGAGTGGTATTTTTACAAAAACTATTTTTCCGCGATTTTTATTTTCAAAAGATTTTGTTTGCAAAAAATCTTTTTTTAGATAGTGGAGGGTATCTATACATTCGGCAAAGCCGAATTTAACTTTTTTACTAGTTTTTTTGTTGTTTTCAAATGAAGTTTTTTGCAAGAATCCCTTTGTGGAGGCTATCCATACATTCGACAATTCTATTCGTATCAATTTTTCGTAAGAAAAAAATGTTTAAGATTTTTTTTTCTAAATATTAAAGCAAACCTAAATAAGATAAAAATACAAAATTAACTTAAAAAATAATATTTTTTCCCTAAAGAATTTTTCAATTTTTTCCAAAGCAAAGTGGCCAAAAACAAAAAAAAAATCGATTCTTCGTAAGAAAAAAATATTTTAGATTTTTTTTTTTATTTTTTTTAAATATTAAAGTACCGAAATTAAATGAAAATATAACATTAACTTAAAAAAATATTTTTTCGCTGAAGAATTTTTCAATTTTTTCCGAGGCCAAAGTGGCAAAAAAAAAACTTTAAAAAATCGATTTTTTGTAAGAACAATTTTTTTTGGATTGTTTTTTATTTTTTTCTAAATCTTAAAGCAAACCACAATAAATTAAAAATATAAAATTATAAAAAAAATATATTTTTTTACTGAAGAATTTTTTAATTTATTCCGAGGCCAAGTGGCCAAAAAACATTAAAAAATCGATTTTTCGTAGGAAAATTTTTTTAAAATTTTTTTTATTATTTTTTCTAAATATTAAAGCAAACAAAAATAAAATAAAAACAGTAAATAAACAATTTTGTTTTTAATGAACATTTTTAAATGGTCATAAAAAAGCTGGAGTTTATCTTTTTGGGTTCCGAAATTGTTTATATTTTTTCCGTAGACAAATTAATTTCGTTTTTAATTTAAATTAAATGAAATGATGCTTCGTACATACAAACTAGTGTTGAATTACCTATTTTAAAACGATAAAATCAATTTTTTTTTGGATTTCTCCCAATTAATAAATTCAATGACAGCCTAAAAATCCTAAAATTATTTTCTCTAAGAAAATCTTTCAGATCACAATAAAAATTTTTAAGTCGAATCTGGCTGAAAGAAATATAATTTCAACTTTATCCAATTTAATAAGAAATCTTGAAATGTTTGTACTTCAAAAAAGAAAAAAAAAACTGCCTCTGAGGATTATTTAAAGCGTGTCTGTAGAAATACATTAATTTCCTTAACATTTCAAACACTTATTACAGAGGAAACGTATACTCAAATAAAAAAAAAAAAAAAACTAAACTCTTATAGTGATGAATTATCACAGGCAAAAAAAAATTACAAAAAAAAAAACTTAATATTACTATAGAAACATACATACAAACAATGCAATAACATCTTATTTACACTGAACATTTTAAGTCAAGGGTCAGAAACTGAAGTGGATTTTTCAGGGTTCATTGCGGATTTCATGGAATTGCATTAAAAACATTTGTCACATTATTGCAGACGTGATACAGGAACATTCTGCTGCATGTGTAATCAGTACATGTGGTACCAGTTATTACAGCCAAAGAAGATGTTGTTTTTTGCGTTTTTAACAGATGTAATAGTAGAAGGTCCTTGATGAAGGATTTAACAAAAAAAAAAAAATCTGCGTGTAATTGCTTCATTTCTTGTGTGATGTCATAAATTTATTACTACGTTCGTTGTCATCGTCGTTTTTATATTTTGAGTGGTTAAGTTGGCGATTTTTTGGGGTGATATAAAAAATCTTGGAAATTTTTTAAATTTTAATAAAGAAATTTGAGACTTTTTCGGTAAAAAAAATGTATCAGAAATTCAGACTTTTTTCATAAAACAATTGTATTAGAATCAGTGACTTTTTCATTATGTATACAAACAAGTGAGAGTGTTTAATTCGTCTGTGCCGAATTTTTATACCCTCCAACATGTAAAAAATTAAAAAAAAAAAAAATTTTGACAGGGGCGTTGTTTTGGGGGGGGCAAGGTGGGGGAGGGGTCAGTGAGCAGAGGGACTCCTTGGCTCTCGCGGTATATGTTTACAAGTTGATTTTTGTCTGCTTTGTGCACTAAAGTATTATAGTTTTATTATTATTCAAATTATTTTTTTATCCACGGCCCAAAAAAAGAGGAGCGGTCAAAAAAAAAAAGCGAAATTTTTTAGTCCCCTGGGTCCAAGCGCAGGACTATAAACTTCTGCGAACATAAAAATGTTTCAGTTGATTCACAAAAATACAAAAAAACGCCTAAAAATTTATATTTTTAAGATGTTTAGTTCTTCAAGGGGGAACTTTTTTCCTCCTGTTCCGATTTGGCCCATTTCCGAACTTAAGCTGCCTAGGAACATAAGACACATTTATGCTAAACTTGAGGGGTTTATCTAGTTTATTTTGCACTGCATCGTGTTAACTACAGACGGACGGAGAATCGATCACTGATCAATAATATACCCAGCAGAAATTTTGCTGAACTAGCAGCAGCTTTTGGAAAGGAATCCCGAGTCAAGTAGCGCTTCCGAACGTGCTGAATTCATGCATGATTCTCTAAGGCGATGTCCCACTTTAGAGCGCTAGTTGGATACACAGAAAAAGCGCTCTTAAGATGCACTGAAATCACGTGTCTTTAGAGCGCTGATTAAATCATACTTTTATAGCGCTGATTAAGCGCAATAAAGATGCAGTGAATTCATGTATCTTTTCAGAGCTGATTTAAGCAGAATAAAGATGCAGTGAATTCATATATCTTTTAAGTTCTGACTTAAATTTCTTAAATACAATTGGAAATTTTTGTAATATAAATGGAAATTTCTGAAAAATAAGTGGAAGTTTCTGAAATAGAAATTTAGGAAATATAATTGGAAAATTTTTGAAATATAATTATAAATTTTTGAGTTATAAATGAAAATTTCTGAAAAATAATTGGAAATTTTTGAAATATAATTGGCAAGTTTATAAATATAATTTAAGTTTCTAAAATATGATTGTAAGTTTTTCGTAATACAATTTGAAATTAAAGTGGAAATTGTGTAGTCAAAAATTGTTTTTAAAAATACTGCAAAATATTTTAAAATCTGCAAACATTTTTTTGAAATACATATGTATTTGTAAAAATTTTAGCAACATTTTTTTGATTTAAAAAAAATAATAATCTAGATAAATTACAAGAAAAAAGTTGTAAGAAAGAGAAAAAAATGTAAAAATGAGATAAAAACATAACAATAAATGAAAAAATATGCAAAAAAAGTTAAAACAAATGTATTTTAATTTTTGTGTTTTTTCGTTATCAGACTGTGTTTAATCCAAATCGGTTTATTCTTTGAAATAACAAAAAACCATTTGCTGTTTTTTGGTTAGCCTATTTATCATCATTCAAAATGTGTTAAAGATGTTATGATTGAAGCACTCTTTGCAGCGCTGATAAATGCGCAATAATGATGCAGTGAAATCATCTGTCTTCGTCCAAAACTCATACTTTTTCATTCAAAAAGTGTTAAAAATATTGAAAAGGAAAGCAAGTATGAAATTTTAACAAAAAAATAATTTTAAATTGTAAGTTTTATAAAAAAATCTTAACAAAAAATTAAACTTTTTTCCCCTTACTTTTACTGCATCCTTAAGAGCGCTCTTTGGATGCGCTTCGGTATGCTATAAATAGATGCTGTGTCGCCAAAATCTCGATTTATTTCTGCTGGGTATATACTTTATGGGGTCCCCGACCGATATTTCGATGCGTTACACACGGAACGACAAAGTGAGTATACCCCCATACTGTAGTTGGAGGGTATAAAAATGTCTTGGAATCTGAGATTTTTTCCACACACAAAAAAAAACCTTGTCAAATTACTAGAAAAACTTTCATAATCCCATTTTACCGATATTTGACAGTTTCTCTTGTTTTTTTAACAAACATTTTTTTGTCGAAATTTACATTTTTTTTAGTAATTTTACAAAATTATTTGTAGTTTTAGAAAAATTTACAAATTTACAAGAATTTCTTGTAAGTTTTATTGCGTCAAAAAAAATGTAAATTTACAATTTTGTTGGTGAAAAACTTGTAACATTACAAAAAAGCTCGTAATTTTTACTAGGGCTTCACGTAAAATAGGAGGTAGCAAAAAATCTAGTAAAAACATGAAACCTCCTTGTAAGTTTTGTCGCGTCAAAAAATTTGTAAATCTAAGACATTTTCTATACACTCAAAAAAAAACCTTGTAAAATTGCTAGAAAAAGTCTCGTAATCCCATTTTACCAATATTTGACAGAGGCCCTTGTTTTTTAACAAATAATTTTCGATCGAATTTTACATTATTATACCCTCGTATATACTCACTTTGTCATTCCGTGTGTAACGCATCAAAATATCGGTCTTGGACCCGATATCAGTGATCGATTCTAAGCCATTCTAGCGATGTCCGTCCGTCTGTCCGTTCGTCTGTCAGTCTGTAGTTAACACGATGCAGTCCAAAATAAAAGTGCTAGACTCCCGGCATTTGGCACGAATATGTCTTATGTTCCTACGCACGTTAAGTTCGTAAATGAGCAAAATCGGAACAGGGGAAAAAAGTTCACCCTTGAAGAGCTAAACCAACCTCTAAAAAATAAAATTTTTTTACATGATTTTTTGTGTTTTTGTTTAACAAATGCAACATATTTATGCTACAAGAAGTTCAAAGTCCTGCATTCGGACCCTGAGAATTAGAAAATGACGTTTTTTTTCGGTCCGCCCCCTTGTATAGGCGTGGTATAAAAAAGTTTTTTTTTTTAAATTATGATAAACTTTTATTTCTTTAGAGCAAGAAGCAAAAGAATGAATTTTTAACCACATATTTGAGAGAAAATTTGCACCCCCGCAATTACCACTACCGACCCCTCACCCTTAAAAAAAATAAAACGCCCCTGCAATTTTTTAAATGATAATGTTTTTAGGCTGGTGTCTAATTTTAAAAAAGTTGCAGGACGCCACCTCAGTTTGACTATATAAGCTAACAATTAACGAAAAAGAAAACAAGAATTACTATTTTCATTTTCATAAAACCAAAAATATTAATAACTTGGCCTTGTAAGTTGGATACTAATTCAACTCGTGGTGAATGAAACGGGTTTTCACCAGGTGGTGAATATATAGTAACATAATTATTTTTCAACAAAAAAAACAATTTTTTTCATCAAATTTTTTTTTCATCAAATGTTTTTTTTCATTAAATTTTTTTATCATCAATTTTTTTTCATTAATTATTTTTCATCAATTTTTTTTTTTTCATTAAAATTTTTTTCATAATTTTTTTTTTCATAAAATTTTTTTATCAAATTTTTTATTATCAAGTTTTTTCTCACCAACATTTTTTTTCATCAATTTTTTTTTACATCAAAAAATTTTTCTTTTCATCAAAAAAATTCATAAAAAAATTTTTCTCATCAAAATTTTTTTTCACCAAAAATTTTGGGTGCATTAAATTTTTAATATAATTTTGTTTTTCGTAAAAAAAAAATATTTTTTTTTACCAAAACTACTTTTTCACCAAGTCTAAACCTTTCGCATTAAAATTTTCCATTTGTTTATCAAATGTACATAAAACAAGTGAGAGTATTATATTCTTTGGTGTCGAATCTTTTATAAGTACTCTCCAAAATGTAAAAACACTGTTTTGCACTTATTTTTGCACTCACTTACGAAATGTACCGCTCTTTTGGTTTTTTAATGGGGTCCTCGACTAATATTTCAATTCGTTTTGCATGGAATAGCAAAGTAATATAACATTGATGGTATTCACGTCAGAATTTTTTAGCCCTTGCAACAGTGCAAGATTGCAACTTTTGTTTAAAAAAACCATTAAATCAACCTTTTCACTTTTCTTTTAACTTTTATATGATGCGCTGTTGCAAATAAAGTATCTCAATTTTATTTCAATAGAAATATAATTGCTACAATTTGCAAAATAACAAGCAAAAAAAATTGCAATTTTGACATTTTTGCAAGACTTGCATTTTTGCAAGACTAAAATTGCTGACGTGAATTCCATTATTATTTTTTCTAAAAAACTTTGCTTTGGCAAGTACACCCAAATCTTCCGCAAAACATTATCATGATTTAATGTTTTGGACAAGAGTACAAAATTCGCAGGCATTTTTTGTAGAAAGCTTGTAAAATTACAAAATTATTTGTAAAAAGCTTGTAAAAAGCTTGTAAAATAACAAGGAATTCTTATCAAATAG